>VXBU01000886.1:59042-149537 GCA_013400315.1 Bombycilla garrulus
CAGGTGAGCCCCGGAGGCGGGTGAGGGACATGGGGCGCTCGGTGAGGCGGCGGTGAGACCCGGGCGCGGCCTCCCCGGGAAACGACGTGCTCAGAACCCGGCGTGATAACGCCGAACCTGGCGCCCGGCCCTGCTGGCGGAGAGAGCTCGGTGCCCGCAGCGGTGGCTCTTGTGCTGCTGACTCTCCCAAATATAGCTGGTGCTTGGTGCCAAAGAAATCCGGTTTCTGCAATCCGCGGTGTGAACGTACTGCTGTCCCAAGTGGCATCTTTGTTTCTGTCCATCGCTGGATGAGGGCCGGCAGTCTGAAACAGCCGCTGGCTGGCCCGGGAAGAGGGGCAGACGGCGTTTGGTGGCTGCCGGCAAACAGCGGGACAATATCAGCTACCCTTCATTAGCCGCGTTTTGAAGTGTGCGAGATAGTTGAAACAATACAAAGGACATGCTCAGACTGAGGATTTAATAAAGCAAAGGACTTACTCAGGAATTTGTCTTGCTATGTGGCAATTTTTATTTTTTAATGAAATTAAATAGTGCTTTACAGCATGTACATGGTGATCTGTACAAAAAGTAAAGGGCATGATTTTGTTTGCTTCAGCTTACACGAATAGTCTTTCTCGTACAAGTTATTCCTCATAAGTTGATGCGGGGCTCACAAATTTAAATGAATCGTCAAATGATAACTGCTCCAGAGCCTTAGGGCTTTGTTTCTGCAGTTTGTGTTGCCTATGTGGAGCCACAGACTTGCTGGAATACCACTGGGGAGTTACTTTTGCATTTATTCATGTGATCTTGTAGGACTGATTTTGTTATTTCTAATTTACTTGAACTTTTCTTGTGAGGTAGTTGTTTTAAACACCAACTTGTTGGTGTTTATTTATTGTATAAATAAAGGCATGGTTAAGGGAAAGATGACATCAGGCAGCAGGAAGGAAGGAGAAAAGCTTGTTCTAGGTGAGAGACGACTGCCATTAATGTTTTACAACACACTTCTTTGAATCAGTCTCAGTCATAGTATTGTGAGGTAAAAAAAATAATGGCATTAAGCTGGTCCAGTGTTCATGGGTTTTCGTGTTCTCATGTTGAGCTAATAATTTTAATTCTGTTTTTTTGTCTCTGCTTTCAGAATTGTTTTTTTGGTTTGGCTGGGTAATTAGAAAAGACCCAGAGACACTGGAGGGAGTGAGGGAGAAATTGGAGGAGAGTAGGAGTGTTTTGTGTACCTTTTGTTAATGCTCACCAATCCTGCTTGGTTTTGGTGTAACAGATCACGTGTTATTATTTATATCCTGTGAGAATGAATATGTGATACAAAATACATATCTTATGCACATTGGTCATTCATTTGCACGTGGGAGAAGGATGTCTGCCTCTTGCTGCAGAGAAGTTCAGTGGTCAGAAGTTTTGGTCATGAGGTTTATATGAGTATACAGCACTTATTGCCAGAGGCAACAAAACAATTGAGCAGCTTTGTTGTTGACTTGTTTGTTTTACAAGTGTTCTCATGCTGACTGTGGACATATTTCATTTATCAAGTATGGTAAACATAGCTTGTATAAACACAAGAGAGGACCATCAGTCTTCAAAATCATCATCTCCACCTGATCAGCTTGTATTAATTTTTTATTATTTTTAGAAAAGGAAGTTGTATATGGTTTATAGAAATGGCTATGGTAACTCTGGGCTGGTATATTTAGTTTAATTTTTTTTTATTAACTGTTATTCTTATGGTTCTCTTCCTCAAATAGACTTCATCTGAGAAAAATGTGAAAGCATGTAAGGGCTGGTATTCTGACTCTATATATATGATACAGATTTAACCTAGGGATCAATGGAACAAGTTGTTACACAGTGTTTTATCTCAAGTTTCACTTGAAGAGAACTGCACCTAATATTAAGAAAGAGGTTAATTTTTAATCTGCTGTATTTTTAAATATTATTTTACCTATTGTGATCCACATTTGGGTGAGCCACTTCACTTACTTCAGCAAGAATGTGGTGAATCTTAGGAGATGGGCCTGTTATTTCTGATAATATTGCACAGAAGCAGTTGGACAGTAGTCTCTACTGCAGTGGCATGGTAACAAGTACGGATTTCTTTCCATGGCCAAGGGAAATGCTTTCCAGTGGATTTATAGTGATATAATGCATGGTATAGTCCTGAGCGTTTGCCTTAATAATTGAAGAGTAATATAAATCATGTGCCAGATGAAGCCATGAGGAGGGTTTATGCTTGCATTGTGCCTATAAAATCTGGTATTACACTCCAGAGTGATGGTAACAGTTCAGTCTTCATTTGCTGAGGGATTAAGTGTATCAGCTTTTGGGAAATTGTAAGAATTTTGTAACACCCTTCTGTAAGCTTGCTACCTGCTGTGCTTAGTTTCAGAATCCAGCGTTATCGTTCTCCTCTCTAAAAACTGTTTATTGTCTCATTCATCTGTGCATCAGATTACTTCATTCCAAAGATCACATAACTCTTCTGAGAAGAATATGCCCCCTTGTGTGGCTCCCTAAGGATTCCTTTCTTAGCCCCTTGTTGTAAACAGCTTATACAAGCGTGACATGAGACATGGGTTCTGTAAAATCCTTTCAGAGCTGTTTATTAAGCTGTCTTGGTCTCAGATTATCTTTCTCAGTGATGATTCACTGGCAGCTCAGCACCTTTCTCCAGCAGAAGCCTTTGCAGACTGGAGCACAAACCGTGACTTTTGGTGGTGGATTAATCTGGTGTTATTTAGCACAGGTGTTTCTCAGTTGTTTCCTTGTACGATGTTGAGGAAGTGCACAGCCTGATGCACTGGGGTGAATGTCTAATACCAGCACATTCTTGGGTCTAATAATTGCTGCTGATGCTTTGTGTGGGAAGGAAGCTCTGTGTGCAGAATGTGAAGGCAGTAGAGCAGCAGTCCTTGTGGGTTTTGGGAATAAAGCAGAGCATGCCCAAACAGTCCCTCTTGCCTCCTTTAAGACTGAAATTCTACCTTGTTCTGCAGTAGGGCCCTTGGATGTATTCCCATCATCTCTGGGGCTTCAGTTTTGTTTGTTTTTTCTTTACCAGATGTATCATAAGTAATACTACTGACAAAATGAAAAAACGATGTGCTTTTACATGGTGGTTTTAGGGAGTTTGGAGTGTTTTTTTTGGTTTTTTTTGTCTTTTTTATTTTTTCCTATGATAGAGTGAGACTAGTAGAATAGCTAGAAAGTAATTTTTGGTAGTATTTTGAGGGTATTTTAACTGGCCAGAGGCTGGGCAATCACAGCTGCAGACACATGTATGCTCTGGGGCAAGTGCTAATGAACATTTTTTATAATTGATTTGAGCACACTCAGGTTCAGCCAATAGGTAAATCTTAGTAGAAAGTGTTTTGTGTGTGAATATTTAGGTATCTTTAGTAAGAGCATGCATGAAAAATGCTTTCAAGATGAATCATTAGATAATTTCTAATATTGCTGTAGATGACAAGTGTGAGAGAGGCTGAGAGGTGTATTTTGTGGGAGCAGATTTAAGCTGAGTTGATCATTTGTATCATTATGAACTCTTGTTTTGCACAGGTAGTAGAGAACGTGTTTTTTTATCCCTGACTGTAATGTCTGTACAACCTTTACCTGTGCAGTCCAAGCACCGTTTAAGCAAACTTCAACACTGAGAATAACCTGGACAGCTTTGGTGTTAGCTTAAATGTGATTATTTTAGGGGTTCAGTTTAGTGGACAATGGTGTTTGGAGTTCAGAAATGCTACATCACCTCTGTGCACCTGATGAATTTTGTTTTGAGTGCTGGTGAACTGCCTGGGGTGTGGAATGTGCTTTCTTCTGCAGGATCTTGTTTGAGCTGATGCCTTCTATGACTGGCAAATAAAAAATCTGTTCTTGATAGAAAATATAAATATCTCGCTTAGAAGGATGAGATGTGTGTTTTGATGAGATGTGTGTTTTGCTTTAAAGAAGACATGTACAAAAACAGATCTTGTGAATGGATTGTACAGCTGCAAAATACTTGGGGCAAATCCGAGATTGCTACACTCCCATCTGGAATGCTGCACTAAATTGACTCAAATTGTGTGCAGTTGTGGACCACGCAAACTGCAGAGCCTCTTCATGGGAACACTTGGGCATATGCTCTGGGATTTGGCACTGGCTATTCCCAGCCTTTGTAGGCATCTTAAGTAGAAATGATGAATTGCTCAAAATTGTAAAATTAAAAGAAAATCCTCTTCTTTTGTGTAGTGAGAAAATATGCATGTACAAACCTTAAAAAATAATTTGCTTTGAAGTTAATTTGCCTTTTTTTTTTTAAGTGGTGAATTAAATGTGATCAGAAGTGAGTGTGTTGCTATGACCTTGACTGGGGAGGCCACAGATGTCCCATGAACTCGCTGGGGGACCTTTTCTTCAGGCTGTGTAGCTGAAGTCTGTTGGGTAAGTATGAAAACAGAGGGAGTTTTGGGCAGTGAATTGTCTGTGAGAAGTGCTCAATCTCATAATCTGCACACATATCTATCTTGAAACTGCTCCTCCCTTGGAAAGGAAGGGGTGAAAGGAACTGTGTTCAGGCTCACAAGAGTTACTGGCCTTTTGTTTTCTTGTGGCTTCTTCACTTGCAATATTGGCAGGTATTTCATCTCACAGTATTTTTCTTGTTGGAAGAATGCCTAGATCTGAGAAGTACATGCCTTTCATGAACACTGCTGTAAATCTAATTAAATTAAATTAGAATGTTGCTTTTTACTTGTATGCAGGTCTGTCAAGGGTTAGTGTTGTCACCTAAGCAGCTCAAGCTCCTTTTTTAAATTTTTTATTTTTAGCTTGGAAGCTAAGAAAATATCTAAGAAGAAAAGATCTTGAAAACTGAGAGAGCAGAGCAACTGCAGAGATACAGTGGTAGGTGGGAAGTTAACTTAGTAAATTCTATTGCCTTCAGGTTCTCTCGTGACCCAGTCCTTGTTTGACTTCGTATGTAATTTGCAAAAGTCGTTGAAAAATGGATTAAGAATAACGTGAACATTACCGTGTAAAGAATCTAAGTGGCCACAGGGTGTCCCCACTGTTCCATGCTGATGCATCCTGATGGCCATTAATCCTGTGGTACAAAGCTTGATATACTTCTTCAATATGCTATTTTATAAGTTGCAGGTTTTAGCATTTATTTTTATATTTCCAGTGCTTATTTTTCAGGGAAACCAATTAACATCTAGTCTGATGGAGGGAGAAGGGGGAAAAAGGAATTGCTTTGCTTGCTTTAGGTCTGAGTTATCTTTTAGCTTAAGATTTTGGGTATGGACAAGACTTGATTTTCCTGAAGTAACGTGAGTTCAATTCATTCCACGTGAGTGCAATTTGATTGCTGAAATTATAATGAGAATTTATTCAGAAAGATAGTTTTCTGTCCACATTTAAAAGCCTGCTACAGGAGGCTTGCAGTGAAGTGGCATACTTATTTAAGGGCTTGTCTGAACAACACTGGTGGCATCAAATTAAGGGGTGAAAGTAAGAGTAATGTTTTTGGGGCTCTTAAGGTAGCTTACTTTAGATATGCTTTAATTTAAGCAGAAGTGAGGATTTCTGCACAATAAATGCATCCAAGTGGGAATCTGGGGCAGAAAATAGCTACAGTAGTAAAACTTACACCCTGGCTTCTGAATGGTATATGTGTCCCAAAACTCTGAATGTGCAGTATGTGATGGATCAGGCTGTGGCTGATACTGCACAAGGATATGTGCCCTGTCCTGGAAGTGTTCAAGGCCAGGTTGGACAGGACTTAGCTCAGTCTGGTCTAGTGGAAAATGTCCCTGTCTGCAGTAGGGGTGTTGGGACTAGGTAACCTTTAAGGTCCCTTCCAACCCAAACCATTCTGTAATTCTAGGAAAAGAATAAAGAATAAGGAGCTCTGCGTTAGGGCTGGGACTGGGACTTCATGTTTTACTGAGACCTTGCTGTTACATGTAGGCTGTGGCAGCAGTGCTTTCCTTAGGAATTCTTTGTAGCTACATTAACTATATCCAGTTGCTTTAGATTCTCAGCACCTCCGAAAATCACAATGTGCGTTTTGATGTCAGATGGTATTTGAGATGAGAAACATTGATGGTTTTGGTAGCCTGTTGTGCCTGAAAATCCATGCAGTGCCTTCACAATGGTATTTTTTATGTGCAGGTGGTCATTCTGACTTCCAGGAAAGCCTGAAGAACAAACTCTCCTTTTCCAAGCAACTTGCTGCTTTGGTTTGTCCCTTCTACTGTGCAGGAGCTGTGAATTACATTTTTGTATCAGTAGCATTCCTGCCTTCTCTTACTGAATTGAATCATGCAATACCAGAAGTGGTCTGTGGTCCTGTTTATCTGGTAGCTTCCAGGCTTGGATTGTCTATCCTACTTCAAATAGCTCTATAGGCCAGACTTATTTAAATAATTACAGTAATTATGCTGCAAACAATAAATGGCTGGCATTTCACCTAGAGGTGCTTCCTTGGGAGTTGGTGATTTCGAACTTCCCTTCTTAAGAACTGCTCTTAGAAGTAAGCTTGGAGTACAGCAGTGAGTTAATACGCAAGCTAAGTCTGTTCTTGTCCATGAGGACAAGTAACCCAAATCTACGTGACTGTATATGTGTGTTGTGGGTTGATGCCAGGCACCCTCAGCAGCACTAAAAGCCGCTCACTCACTGCCCTCTGCAGCTGGATAGAGGAGAGAAAATTTAACAAAGCGTTCATGGGTTGAGATAAGGGCCAGGAGAGCTTGCTCATCAAATGCCATTGTGGGCAAAACAGGTTCAACTTAGAGATATGAAGTGAATTTATTACTAACAAAACCAGAGCAGGATAATGAGAAGTAAAATGAGACACCTTCCCTCCACTCCTCTCTCCTTTCAGCTCTACCTCCTACTCCAGTAGTATAAGGAGACAGGGAATGGGAGTTATGGTCAGCTCATCACCTGAGGCTTCTCCTGCTGCTCAGGGAGAGGAGTTGTTCCCCTGTTGCGCTGTGGGGTCCCTCCCACATGAGAAAGTTCTCCATGAACTTTTCCAGCATGAGTCTATCTCACAAGAAAAAGCTTCCTATGAAGTGCAGCAATGTGAGTCCATCCAATGGGCAACAGTTTCCCTCAGACTTCTGCAGTGCGGCTCACTCTTGCATGGGAGGCAGTCCTCCAAGGACAGGCTACTCCAGCCTGGGGGTGGGGTCCCTCCCTCCACGGGTCTCCCATGGGCTCACAGCCTCTTGCAGGCATCCACCTGCTCCAGCGTGGGGCTCCTCGGACTGCAGGTGGATCTCTGCATCACTGTGGAACTCCATGGGCTGCAGGGGCACAGCTGCTTTCCAGCCTGGGGGTGGGGTCCCTGCAGGGCAATCTCAGCCCCGTTGCCTGGAGCACCTCCTGCCCCTCCTTCACTGACCTCGGAGNTTCTGCAGTGCGGCTCACTCTTGCATGGGAGGCAGTCCTCCAAGGACAGGCTACTCCAGCCTGGGGGTGGGGTCCCTCCCTCCACGGGTCTCCCATGGGCTCACAGCCTCCTGCGTGGGGCTCCTCCTCGGACTGCAGGTGGATCTCTGCATCACTGTGGAACTCCATGGGCTGCAGGGGCACAGCTGCTTCACCATGGCCTGCACCACGGCCTGCAGGGCAATCTCAGCCCCGTTGCCTGGAGCACCTCCTGCCCCTCCTTCACTGACCTCGGAGTCTGCAGGGCTGTTCCTCTCGCGTTCTAACTCCGCTCTTCTCTAGTCACAATTAAAACTGTGCCACAACTTTTGATTCCTTTTTAAATCTGTTATCACAGAGGCGTTATCACCATTTCTAATTGGCCCAGCCTTGGCCAGCGGCGTGTCCATCTTTAGAGCCTCTTTGGAGGGATTGGCTCTGTTTGACATAGTGAAAACTTCCAGCAGCTCCTCACAGAAGCCACCTCTGGTGGGTCCCCCATTAAGGGGGAGGAGGCCATGCAAACCCAATACAATGTGTTTATTACTAAAAGAGCTTAGGGGGGGACAAATGCTTTCTCTTTTCTAGTGTGCTATACCTTCTGCGTTTTTTATGTGGAAATATAAGTTAGCTCTTTTGTATCTGTGTTTTTCATGACCAGTGCAAAAGGATTTTTATAAAAGAGACAGATGTTATTACCTAATTCAGTATATGAAAGATTCCTGCTGGACCAGATTCTATTACTGGTACTGCTGCCTGCTTAGTCAGTTGTCTCATTGACATCAGAGGTAGCTTTTCATGAAAGAAAATATCTGATGGAGTTGTTAGCGCTAATCAAAACAATGGGTCTCTCAGTGTCCAGAGACTGCAAATCCTGACTTGGATCTAGTCTTTCAGCTCTTGCATTGACTGATGTGAAGGGTTCCAGTGATGAAACCTGATTACCAGGTAGATGAAACTTTCACAGTGCTTTTGGGACCAGAAGGCTGCAGTTGAAATACAGTGTGTGCAAGCTACCTGTGAGCTGGGAATTGATAGATGGGCAACTGGGCTGTTTAAGCTTTGAGTGGTCAGGTTTTGTAGGGAGCCTGCAGTGTTAACAATCAAGAATCTTGTATGGATCTTAGTGCTTGGAAGAGTGAACTGCATTGCTAAGTGCAGTGCAGCAAATGAAAAGGCTACCTTACAAACAGGGGACTTTTATGCTCTGATTGAAGAACTGTGAACAGTTGCTTTTGGACAATGTGAGACAGCATGCATTGGAGGAATAATTGCTCTTCAGACAAGCTATACAGTATAAGAGTTGCATGCTTGCTTCATAATACTCTTTGTGTCCCCTTGGTTGCTGTCTTTTATTTTTTTAATTTTATTTATTTTTTAATTTTTTTTGTCCTATGTACACATACCTTCCTGGAAGGGGGAGTAATTAGTGCAACTTTTCAAAGAGAGAGCTAGCTGCCCAGAGGCTATGAATTCTCTCATTTTCTCATTCCCTGGCAGGAATGAGGCAGGAAATGGAGTACCTCCCTAGGCAGGTTCGGGTTATGTTCTCCATCTCATTTGATACATCTGTCCCTGTAAATGGTTAGTAGGAGGCAGCAATAAGAAATGTCATCTCAAACCCTCTGTGTACAGTACGGCAGCGATGGCATGACTCCTTCAGCTTTGTGTGTGTCTTTGTGGCTCAGGAATGCAGTGATGCTGTGGTTGGAGTATAGCAGCTCTCAGTTTGCTGTGGTAATGGGATATTGCTGTCTCTGACCTGAGGAAATGTGTGCCATGTCCTCAGCCAGCCTGACTTTGGGAAAGAAAAACTGAGGAACATTGCATGTCCAGGTAATTTGCCTTCAGATTAGCTAGTCCAGTCTTGATAAAAATCCAGGAGCAGAGACAGATAGGAAGGTGTTTATATCCACATTGTCAGGATAAAAAGTTTTCTCCCAGGAGATGGCACGTTTCCACTAGGTTTGTGACAACACAGCTGTGTTGGCAGGCAGACTCAGCCCCCTAGGGGGTCTGAGAAGGAAATGCTGTCTTTCACCTTTCATTCATCCAGGGATGAAACCAGACCTCTCCTAGCAAACCCTGGAATGGTAAAATAGGTATGAAAGGAAGCACTCCTCTAACTGTTAACTGGTTGTGGCAGCCAGTGGTACTTACCTAACATACCTGTACGTGTTAAATTCTGTTACTGTATTGGGAAGCTGGGGAGGGAGAAGAGAGTGCTGGAGGGGAATGGGAAGGAGAGAGCCCTGTCATCTCTCAAATGAAATGGGGGAACAATGTGTCTTGAAATCCAGAGTTGCTGTTAAGTTGAACCAGAGCTTATTTTACTGTTACTAAACTTTTTTATTATGTGTGAAGAAGACACTGAATACTTTTGAATTCTGAAAGTGTCCTCACTGTTCTGGGGAGAACTGGATAGAGATAAATAATGAGTTTATGAGAGTATCTCTTTTTTTAAAAGAAAATGTGTTTTTGTTGATCCCTGGTTTACATGACCTAGTTATTGAGTTAGGTTCTTAGAGTTCTGCAGATATTTAATAATAACTTTGTGTAACTAGCAGTTCTTCAAAGAAATACCAAGCTGCAACACATACATTATCATTGATGATTTAGTGAACTGACAGCAAAGGTAAGTAAGGCTGCTGTGTCAGCTTCTGCTCTTTTTGCCTTGCCTTGCTTATTTCATATGCTGCCCAGCAGTTGTTTAAGTGTATTGTAGGTAGGTAAATAAATTGGACCTTTCTTTTTTCAGGTGCTATGTGTGACAGCTAGCTGTTTTCTTGTTGCCTCTTATGCTTTTTTTTATTTATTTATTTATTTATTTTTTTAAACAGCAGCTCACCTGATGGAGTTAATGTAGTGTTTTGGACACAAGTCTAATTCCTATTGTTAAACCAGGAAGTCGGTCATGCATAATATCTTGAATTTTAGTTAATCTTAAAAATCTCGTTGCTGTGCCTGTTCTTTCTTATACTTTTTTGTTTGTTTGTTTGTTTGCACTGTGAGGGTGGGCCACATTATCAAGGAAGTTGTCAAGGATGCAGTTATATTTGAAAACCACATTGAAGAACAAATGTACATCATATCTGTTACTTAATTGCACAGTGGTATGTAACAATACTCAGTTCATACACATACACAAACGTGGGGCTTGCATTTTACAAGAGATGTGGGGCAATTTTACAGGAGATTCAGGAAATTTAGTCCTTTTCCCTGGTGATGGTACCTGAAGGTGAAAAATATGCCTATATACTTATTGAAGCTGGCAGAAAAATCTCTTTTACAATAACAAGGGTTATCCTCTTGCATCCTTATTCCCTTCCAGTATGCATTATTGAAAATGAATAATTGAAATTGGAGTCAGTAAAAACCACAACAGCATTCATGAAAAATACTTCTAATATTTTTTTTCAAGTAGCTTTTAGCTGTACTTAAGGGTAATATTAGGAAATCTGCGGCAGTCTTCTACAGAACCTGCAGAGGGAATAGCATCTTGTAGACTTAATGCAGTTCTTTCAGGAGGTTTTCTGAAGGTCATATTTGGAATTAATATACACACTGTGTTCATGAGAAGTGTCCCTGCACAATTCCCTACTTGCATCAGGAATTTCCACTCTTGCCTGAAGGAGAAAAACAGTGCCTGAGCTTTCTTTTGCATGAAATTGAAAATTCAAAACCATGCCATTACTGAATGTGTCTGGTGTATTTCACTGGAGCAGGGCAGTATCTCTTGAACAAACATCACTGTTGTAACAAGATGGTTAATGGATTGGTGCTTTCTAAATGTGCCCAGTTGGCTGCACTGTAGGGTTGTAAATGTTGCCTTAAATACCTTCCTCTCATGGCTTGTTTCCTGAATTAGTACTTCACCTGAGTTTGAAAAACTTAATTTCTTGGGATGTTTCCAAAGTTCTAGTATCACATCTGTGAGAACAAGACTTTAGAAAATCCTCCTCAACAAAGCATAAAGGTCTACAGCCTTTTTTTTTTTTTTTTCCCATACAATATGTTGAATACAGAATTTGGGAAGGTTTTGTTGTTCTGGAGTAGGGTAGGAAATTTGTGAGCTGGGTACAGCCACAGGTGATGGTGTCCCATGCTACTAGGGCTCATCTCCTTGTCGTACTGCCTCTGGCCCTGGGTGAATACATTGAGAGGCCAGGGAGAAGACGAGAAGACTCCCATGCAGCCAAAAGACTTGCAGAGGACAGCTCTGCACTATGATCCCTGCTCCTCCATGGGACCCACTGCTCCAGAGTGCACCTTGGCAGGGCACTGGACCTGTGGGGACAAGTGTGGCAAAGCCAGTGGGACTTGTGCACTGTGGGGACATGAAGGGGTGGATGAAAGAAGGTGAAGAAAACTGCTCTAGTGGAATGTGTCCCTGCCTATGGCAGAGAGGTTGGAACTAGATGATCTCTGAGGTCCCTTCCAGCCCAAACCCTCCTATGATTTGTGGCTGATCTCCAGTAGCTTCATAATGACGTGACCTCTTCTGAGGTACAGTAAAATTCAAACAAGAGCAATGCACTGTCACAGATCTCTAGTATGATGTCTACCAACGTGTTGTCAAGCAAAGATCTAGACCCCACCTGATTTGAAAATTGTTTTTATTTGATAGGTTCTAGCAGTTCTACTTGTTTCATATCTCTAGTATTGAATATCATAAACTGGGAATTATGTTTTAGTGAAATTATACATTACATATCTTTCTTAGGATAGAGGATACCTATACATTTATGGATTTCATTAAAATATTCTTTATTGTTATTACATATTGTTCCACCAAGCAATGTATTACCATTAAAGATCACGCACAGAGGAACAGTGTTTAGTAATGCATAGCATTAGCAAACAGCATTACTTGGCAGTCTGACCACCCAGCTTATAACAAAGGCTTTGCCTTTCACATCAGTGAGATCTTTGTATTGCTGCCAGCATGCCCTCCACAGCCCTGCTTCATGGTTGTGTAAAACTTGTGACAGGAGAAGACTTAGGGAAATAACAGACTGCAGCTTTATGCATCAAGATTATATGCTGCTTATCATAAATGACGTGCTAAGCACTGGCTGAATCATCAAAGAGATGGGGTGTGTGAATGGATGGCTGTGTGTTTAACTTCTTGTTGTAATATTGTTTTAGTCTTGAGCCTGAGTACTTTCACTAATACTTGCTGTATATAGCTACTGCCAGTTTTGACTGAGCACCAGCCACAATGAGTAGAAATTTTCTAAACTTAGCTATCTGAGAACTTATAAAGTAGCTTTATCCTTCTTACTTGGTACTGTCAAGCAGTTTTCAGATTACCTGGATTTATACCTCCGAAATGTGCTTAATCAAGATTGGAAGGTCACAATTGTAACAAATATTTTAATTCAAAAGAAGTATCTTATTTAAAATTAAGCTTCTTCTCTGTTATATAGATGTATAGCAGTTTTCCCCTTTTTCTTGTGCCTTTCAATAATAGGTTTATTTCAAATACACCTTAGTTATTGCAATGGAATCAAAGAGATTACAATGTGTGTCTGCATAGGCAAAACAGTGTCTTGACTTAAAGCCAGCAAGGAAATAATTAATGACTTCAGCTATAAAAACTTAAAGCAGTAATTTATCCAAACCACTTTCTTTTGTGTGGAAAATCAGGAGTCTGTTTTACTGAAAAGTCTGAAGCATTAAGGAAATTTACAGGTCATTCCAACACTCTAGTGCTAGCTTGAGAACAACTAGAGACCATGACAAGTTTATTTTCATGTAAGAACCCCACAGTTCTTATTATCAGTGAGCATTAACACCTTTTGTATTAGGCAAGGAATGCTAACATATTAGTATTACAGAGAAAGCTGTGCAGCAGAAAATAATAGCTTCCTATTTCCTGTACAACTTAGATAGTGGTAGTATGTATATTTAATTATGTATTCCATGAGCACTTCAGTTTAAATGCACAGGAGACTTTTGATGGCATTTGTTTCTTTGTTTAGCTGCTAAGACTTTGTTGGTGGATTTTTTTTTATTTTGGAAGCCTTAGATGAAGTCACTGCATGACTAAAAAGAGCAACAAGTGAGAAGAAATAAAATTGTAGGATCCTAATTTTTACACTTTAAGAAAAAAAGGGAATCTAAAATCTGCTACAAAAAATGTGGAATGAGAACTGAGAAAGAAACAAGGAAGCTGCAGTAATCTGAAAACAACAGCAAGTGAACTAAGAGCTGTGCTCAAGGGTTAGGGGGTTTGCTGACTTTTAGACCTCTGCCTGTTAGGTCATTAATGTCTGACTTCAACCTTTGATCTTTCTGCAATTCTGGAAGCTCTCTTCATTTTTTTCCAAAACAAGGCCAAAGTTGTGTGATTACAATGAGGCTGTTGTATTGAACATCCCACATATGGATGCAGCACAGAGGACTCTGAGAAGTGGCTTATGTTGCAAGAATGCAACAATCTGCATTGTAAAATGTATATTAATCTCAAACAGCCTTTATTATGTGAGTTAGGTGTGATTGTTTTTCTTTAAGCAGAGCTTTTTTTTTCATGAGGGAAGTTGCACCTCAGAACAAGATAAAGGATTGATAATTGAAGCTCCACTGTGGCATGTTAGGTGGAGAGGAAGGGGCTGTTTGTCAAGCCAGGACTGTTGGAAAGCAAAACTCTTGGAAGGCAGTGAGGAGCAGCAACATGAGACCACAAAAACTTGGGGCCAGCAATGCTGAAGTATTTTATAAATGCAGTGAAACTCAGACAGCCTTGCTATTAACTCCTGATAATGTTACAGCTCGAAAAACACTAGAGTTGATAAATTGAGCACAGCAGATTTATTAGAGACTTGGCTAATTTGAAATTACACATATCTCAGGGAGAAGTAAGTCCTCTGGGGCAGGGCAGGAAATGCTGGATGTATGTATTTCTTAAGAAATGTTCCCCTGTTTAATTTTTAGGAAACATTTTTCCTTGCTATTTGGGTGAGTTACGTAGTAGTGTATTAAGTGGTTTCTTGGATTGCCATGCATGACAGCTTTCCTTGTTGATTTTTATGGGTTAGACTCTTGGCTATTTCAGGGTTTCGTTGACTGTTCAGGAGCATGACTGTAGATTTGGGAGTACAGTATAGAGATTGAAAGCACCATGTCTTTGCCAGTGTCTTTGGGATAGTTCTGATTTGTAGAGTAGGGTTGATGTGGGAACTCTAGCCCCTTTCCTGAGGCTGTGAACGAAAAGAACTTGGAAATACCTGTATTGCCTGATTACCTAGGCTACACTTTTACATACTTGCTAACATGTTGCTCTTTCCCGCTTCTATGGATATTCCTGATTTTTTCCTAGCTTTGCTTTTATTCACCTCCACCACCACTGACAGCTGAACCAGAGGTCTAGTAAGCTAATTGTTCCCAGAGCACAGTTTTTGAACTACTTTCCACCTCTGACTGAAGCACAGACATCTTGTTGGTGTTGCAGCACCTCTTCGTCTTCCTCCTCATCTGTATCTGGTTTGGATGAGCCATCCATCTGTCCCCCCTACTGTTGCTCAGAGAGCCTATCCAGGAGTAGTGGGAGAAGCATGGAGTCATGGAAACAGAAGCTGTGTATGCCACGCTCACAGGGTCTTGGAGCATGTTGGGGCTGACTCCAAGACAAACTGGTTCAAACTCAGTCTTGCCTTTCAGGCTTTACCACTGGCAGGCTCTGTCTTGTCCCACATTCCAGCACATGGACTCACATGGGGTTACAGAGGAGAATCCCAGGATGTCTGTGCTGTAAACAAAGATGTAACTGTGGAGCAAAATACTGAAATCTTCTGAAGGTCTCGTAGGCTGGAAGGGTTGTGTCATGAAATTTCAGCCAGTTCAGTCCAGTGACTTTAAATATTTTTATATTTCATTTTGTAAGTATCAAACCCAGAAGGGACCATTAGATTATCTTTCTTGGCCACTATCTGACACTTAGCCTAGCTACCAAGCTACTTAGTGAACAGAACTGACAAAATGTGTAATGAACTCTAATTAGAAGGAATCTTAGGACTAGTATAAACATTAATAACAATAGGAAAGTTAGGGAGTCACATGGTAATTGGGGGATGGTATCAAAAATATTACCATTTAAAAGGAAAAGAAAAAATTAGAAAAAGCTTGTTTTCTTTGACATCACTCACTAGCAAATATTTTTCTATTTGGCAATGTTATGCTTTTCCAGTATTAAAAAAGGAGCATGACAGCATGTGAGGCTTCCTGTTAAAATGTGCTATCTCCCTGCACAGTCAATAGGCAGAGTGTATTTACCAGGAAATGACTGAAAATCTTCCTAGAATATGACAGATGACCTGTCCAGAGCCAGCTGTCACCGAGATTCCTGGTAGATATAGACCTCTAATAGAATCCAGTAATTGGAAATATATTTTAATTAGCTGCAACTCTCCTTTTGGTTTCAACTTATTACTGTCAGTAGGAGAACTTAATTTACATACTGTATCTTGCTGTGTTCTTTCTGAAGAGTGAAACTATTTGTTTCATGTTGTTGTTATTTAAGCTATATCACTTAAGCAGTACATCAGTACCTGACAACATGGCATTAAAAAAATTAAGGTTCTTTAACAAAGTTAGGGACCTACAGCCCTGTGAATTTGGCTCATTTTTCTGCAGCATTGCTGTGCGACTATGTGTGCTTCTCCTTGGTTACACTAGGTTTGATCAGTGTGAGTTTGCAGAAAAGAATAGCTAGCCCAGTGGGGTCAAATTTCTTGTGGAAACTGGCAGCTCTGTTGCAGGGACTGCCAGTTTTTTTCAGGAACAGAATGGGCAGCTAATGTGGTAAAGAACTGATTTGTTTACTGTTTGGGAATGGTTTTATATGTGCACATTGTTCAAAGTTTGTCTTGGTATAGACAGCCCTCAGTAGAACTCAGTACGTAAAAACTGCAGTCAGCATGCTTTGCCCGTGCCATTCAGAACAAGTAAAGCAAGGTGGGACCCTGGAAACCAAGAGCAGGCAGGATGTTCCCTTTGCAGGAAGAAGCTTGCCTTTTGCTCTAAAAACCCAGTAACTTGAGTTGCTGAGCCCAGCTAATCTGCTGTGTGGGTGGGGAGTTGGAGTCATGGAGACACTAGAGGTAGTGTTTCTCTTCCTTTTTTAGTTTTCCACTCCTTAGTGGTGCAAAGGCGCTCCCCTATATCCTGAAGCTGGCTGTTATCCCCCAGATGTCTTAGGGCTGTGTTTTGCTGCAAAGGGCGAATCTGCCCAAGCAACTGTAAAGTCATCCCTATCCTCTAAATCAGTAATGAGCTAGTGCTGAGCATTCCTGTGCAAGGTGGGGTGAGGCAGGGAAAGGCAAGTGGGTCCAGGACACAGCCTGAGTGCTCAGCTTGGACTGTCTCCAGTCACAACTAATCCTCCCAGCATCACTACTGCTCACCCTCAAATAGCCCATCTACTTCTCTGGCCTTGTGTGGCTTATTTCCACTTCATGTTGTGCGTCTTCTATACCCAAGTACAAGACCCAGGGGCACTTGAAATCTCTCACAGGTTGGCTGCAGTTGCATTTTCACCTCTAAGCTCTCCCCAGAACCTGTGGTCGAGCAAATTGAGAAAGTTTTAATAAATCTCTAAAGGAAGTCAAATTATATGAGATGAAGTTTGTCCCTGCACACAAACACCTCAGATTCATGGTCACATTGGCTTGGCGGAGGGTAGCACTGTGTCTGAGTGAGGTGGTCCTGCTGTCCTGGTTGCTCTTCCCTCCGCTGTACTGACCCCTTCATGTGCTGGCATAAGTGTACTTGTGGTAAACTGTGCATGCAGCAGAGCAGCTTAATAGTGAAATGCCAGACTTGGTGCCCTTAAGTTGTGCATTTCTGTGTGCAGCTGGCACACACAGAGTTACGTAAACCTTAAGGTGTGTTCAGGAAGCAGTGCGAGACAGTTGTGTGGCTTGAGGCATAGGACTTCGGTTTGAGAAACATGTTGCAACATTTTGAAGTGGATGAAAAGGGAGAATTGGCCTTTTTTCACTGCTGTCTCTGTGACTTGGAAACATGGGTTTGAGCTGTAAGGGTTGATTTGAAAGTTTTGATGCTAGGCTCTTAAATCCCGCTCTTTGTGCAATTTGCGTTTCTTGAGTGACAGAACTTAAGATGGATTTTTCCTTTAGGAGGGGAAGTGCAAACTCCTTCTAAACAGGGAAGACATTTTAATACTCAGAAACATTTTTCTGTAGCTGAAATGCTGCATCTCTTGTGTCACTGGTATTTGTACCTTTTTCTGGGCTGTTTCCAGGGGTATGCTGGAGAGAAGCAGTTAACAGCAGAGAAGACTGTCATGGGCTCAGGAAGGACTGGAAACAAAACCAGCTATGTAAAAATGTGAATGATCTCTTTTTCTAGACGCTTTTTTTGTTCTTTTTACAAGATGATGGCAGACAGTGACTTGCTGGACTTCTGTTTCAGCTGTGTGTAGTATATTCCAGCACTGCAGAAGACACAAAAGCTATTATACTGAAGGTTAAATTAGCTTGCACTCAGGACTGTTGCCAGATCACAGAGCAGTGTGTGAAGCATACCAAATGATAGACCCGAGTATAGAGCAATGATACTCACTTCAGAGAGAGTGGCTGCCGCCTTTTTCCTCCAGTGATACAAGAATGGGCAGGGAAAGAAGGTGCAGCTTCCTCTAGCTATTCATGAAGAGGAGAGAAAAAGGCATTGAATTAGCATTTAGTGTCTCTGGCTGCCAAACTGGCTCGCTTAGGCTGAATATGACTGCCAGGCTGTGTACTCTCAGCGGCGTGGTTTGGAGTGCAAGGAGGCTGGGGAGGAGCTGGGAAGCACTCGCCCTATGGCGGAGTATGAAGATGGGAGCTGGCTGCCAAGTGGTAACTTCTGCTGGATAGTTTAAGGGATGTATATGGAGCTAAATTGAGTGTCAGAATTCTAGCTGAAACTTCAGCTTTCAGCTCTGTACTGTGATTAAAGGAAAGATGAGATGTCCAAGAAAAGTCTGCTTCCTTTGGAATACTTAACTTTTTTTTTTAATTGCATTATCCTGACACCTAGGAATCTGGAACTGTGGTTGCATTGTACAGGACAGACTCAAGGAAGTGTAGGTCATCAGTAAATAGCTTATTGATGAATACAGTTACTTTAACAGATTTGCAAAGCTGCATTGTCCTTTTCTTCCCCCCCCTTTTCTTCCCCCCCTTTTCTTCCCTCCCCTTTTCTTTCTTTCCTTTTCTTTCCTTTTCCTTTCCTTTTTCCTTTTTTTTTTTCTTTCCTTTTTTTTTTTCCTTTTCCTTTTGCAATAGTGTATCAAAGGCTTCATATTAGATAGCCAGGTATATTTATTCTGTTTGGTGAATCTTGTTTTGGTGCAGGCTGGTCTTATTTGGATTCTTATGTCAATAAATATGTGTATCAAAGTACCCTTAAGAGACTGAAGTGCATCTTAGCAGATTATTATCCTTGGAGTTGTTATGTGGATTTTTAGGTATGCTTTAATCTCTTGCTGCCTCTTCCCTGGAAGATTGATTTTTAAGTAGCAAAGTTGTTTAAAGGTTCTTAAGTTTTAGGTTTTGTTCTTTTTTAATTTAAAAGGAAAGCACTACATGCACTTTTATCTGGTAACCAATGTTCACCACAGCTGTGAGTAACTGTTTACTCTCCAAGTTTAAAATAAAGCCATTGTGAAAGGATCTTGTTCTACAGTGTTCAGCTGTGACTCTGGTGCTAATTTGTTCAGTTAATCATTAAAAGAATGGTGTTGCTGACCAGTAACAAAGCAGTTTGAGATTGAAATGAAGCTGCTGCTCAACCTAAGGTGGAAACTAATATAGGAATAATAGCAATAGACCATCACTGGTTAAGAGTTGGCCTTTGTCTGTTTACTCTTGGAAATAAAGGGAGAGAGTAGTTTGGAAAGAGGAAGGAATACTTCTTAACTCTCTACATGGTATGAACTCAGTTCAATCCCTTTACTATGACATCTAACATTTAATGTTAGATATTCATATAATGCATGACAGATAATGCTAGAAATTCTTATTTATCTGTACTTGCTTAAAAATCAAAGTGTTTACAGCACAAGCACATTGTTCTGACCTTCAATGTTAACATTAATTGCATTTCTCAGTACCCACTCTCTGAATCATAACTGAAGGACCTTTGATTTATCATAATGTAAAGCACCTCTTTGCATTTTGTGTGTTTTGTTTGTTTCTTTTTCTTTGAACAACTAAAAAGTAAATAATATTTAACACAGCTACATTTAGTCATGTTAGAACAGGATTCATCCTACAGAACAACAGTGAATTCTGGGAGAAACCTGCATTATGTAAGTATGATTTTGTGTCTAAGGCCAGGATTATCCATTTTGTAGCTGAGTTAACCAACTATTTAGTATGGTCTGAAATAACCCACTTTCCTTTTCTTTGCTTAAATCTTCAAAAGCTAGATGCAGTGGATGCTTCCTTTTTCTTATGCTTGACCATTTGTCAGTTCAGACTGAGGATGATCCAGTCTGGTATCAGCAGGAGTATCACCATGTTCCCCAGTAAACCGAGATTGTTTAGCTTAATGGAGGAACTAGAACCATTCTGGTATGGAAACTAAGGTCATTCAGAAGTAGCCTACCAGGCTGACTTTTGCAGCCACTTAATCTGATTGATTCTAAAACATGAATTAGGGGTGCTGACAGGAGGAGACTTTTGGGGACCAGCCTGGGGAACTATCAAACATTCTCTTAGCCTGAGAAGCTCAACTTTTGTTCCTCACTTCTTATTTTGAATGCAATTTTCACGATTCAGCAGGCTCAGGATTGAGAGAAGTTCCAGACTGATGTTTGTAGGCAGCTGTCTTCTGTGTCCTTTCACTGTGTCTACTATCCATAAGTGTGACCCTGCTTGACAAAGGTTAGAAGTACTTATTCCTGCACAACCCATCTTTGGATCCTTTTTCCCCAGTTTGTTTTGTGCTGCATGTTCATGATGTGTGGCCTGGTGCTACCTGTGAACTTGTTGTGTGGTGTCCTGTGTCGAGGCCCAGCTGCTGCAGTGTGCCCGGGCTGCTGGCAGCCATCTCAATCTCACTGCCTGGGTTGGAGTCTGGCTTCATCATTTCCAGCTGACTCATGGCCCAAGAACTCAATGCAATTTCGTTGTGTTGTAGTTGAAGAATGCAGGTGCTCTGTTTAGCTGCTGAAGAAGGCTGGGGGATGTCATGCCTTATTTTATTTCCAGGATAAAGGAGTTACTTCAGAAGTGTCAGATACAGATTAAATGCAGTCATTGTACCTGTGTTTTTCTTGGTACAGCTATTAGTAAGGAAATACTGGCTATCTTGGTCAACAGTTTAATGTTGTTTTTCCTCAGACTAAAGGCACTGAAGGCTTTTAAAATTGCTTTTAAAGGGTGTTTCTCTTATATGTTGTTTGCATACAGCATAATGCGATTTAGAAGACCTTTAAGAAGCAATTAGAAGTAGAGGTGTGAACAGCTTTAAGTTTCTACCGGTGCTGGAAAGTAAACATGCTGAAAGGAAGGTGAACACTAATATGGGAATGGTTGTGGGATGAAAAGGCTTACCTAGGTGCTTTCTCCAGCAATTGCTAGCAGAGACTGGAGGAGGCATGTAAAGACAAAGGCAATTACAGATCACCCTTCTGTGTTCTCCAATCTGAATCAATCAGCAGCTGGAAGAGATCCCAGGGTGAGAGTTCCACGTGAACTGCTATGTTTTACTTGCCATCCATCAACTTACCCTTCAAGACCCTTTTTTTGAAGGTGTTTATACTGTTGTTGCATGATACCATGGAAGCGTTAAAACACAGAAATTGAACTGGTTTTTACATGAAAAATTCTGCCTCCTGTGAATGCGAATTAGTAGTAGTAAGTGAAATAATGTATGAGAGACCAAACAGACATTTCCTATACAGTTTCTCCTATACGGAATACTGTCATGTCCCTTGGTCATCTTTGGATGAAGAGAGACAAGTTTTACTTCTGGTACTATAGGGAGAGATTGCAGGGACTGAGCAAAGAGAGCCCTCAGCTCTACATGCCATCAAAGAAATAGCCTTCTGTGCAGGGCTATGATAAGTAACTGCTGGAGTATATCAACAATTTTACTTCACTCCAGAAGATTCTCTCTCCACAAGGTTCAAGGGACAGCTGTCACAGGGTAGTCATAAACCAGCTACTTATTGGTGAGCAAAGGCATTATTAGGGATAATACCATGTCCTGTGGGTAGAATATATCCTACATTAGTGATGCTCAGGCCTAAGAATGCCAGCCGTTACTATCTCTGCTTCACAGTGATAGAGTTATGGGACAATTATTTCACCCATTAGGAGAAGAACCCTAAAGGACCTGCAATCCTAACCATTCCAGTCCCTTTATCAGTACTCATGGAAACTTCAACTATGCCCGTACTCATATAGGAATTGGGAAGTTTGCATATGTTTTGGTCTATGTTTACAAAAATGTTTCACATACAGAGACATTTGCTTTTATTCCTGAAAAAATGGAGTGCCTGACTTAGCTTTGATACTCTAAACTCTTAACAATAATTCCAGAAGAACATTCTTATTAAATAAGAGACTTTAAAAATTTTTTTGAGGTTAAATAAAATTTGCACTTGTACTTACTGTGTGGTCCCAAGAAGAAAATGATTGTCATATTCTTAGAGGAAGTTTTAAAGCACAAGTCTTGTTGCCCTGTGTTTTGATTCAGAAGGGAAGGACAGTGTTCTGAAGAAATGTAAGCAGTTATTGGGAAGTTTATAAGGAAAAGTCATACTAACTGCTTCAGTGTTTTCTAACTGTTCTAAGCTGTCTGAGGCACCTGGGGGGTAGTGCCCACTATCTGAAAGGGTATGCAGAACCATTTGCTTACTTCTAACTGCACCTTGCACCTCAATAATTTAGGTAAGGAAGCCCATCCGTTTGTGGGGATCTTAGCACCTGCTAGCTGCCCCTTCTCGCTCTGAAAAGGGAAAAGTCTTTTGGGCAGCTCTACAGAGGAGGGAGACAATTGCTGCTGTCTCCAGGAATGGTAAACCCGAGTGAGAATGTCTAGAAGTAGGAGCGGGCACACTGTAAGGAAACAAAATGCTCTTCGTGTAACAGTATCTGGCATTAGTATGTAGTTTTAAAAATAATTCTACAAGGAGGAGAACAATACTATCACAAAGTAGCTGCAGCTTTTCTGCCAAACCTAGCTTTTCAGCAGCAAAATATATTTTAATATATATTTTAAGAAATACTTTCTTAAAGATTTTTTTTTCTTATTTACACTTCAGCCACAGTCAAACTTTTCTATGGTTTTTATTTAGTTTCTGAGTCATACTTCTTCTTTCTCATCTTAAATAACAGCCTTCCTAGTTTGGGAATAGCAGTACTACTGTACCTGCCAGTTCCCCTCTTCTGCTGCTGCCCTGCAGTGAGGGTCCAGGTCCAGATGCTCTTCAGCCTGGGAAGCAATAGTCTGCTGTCACACCTGTCTAAACAGAGCTGATTCCTGCCTGCTGTGGTAACACCTCCAGTCCTGGGTCACCTTGGGTAGTTGTAGTTGCTGAGGAGACTGTTTAGAATACCCTGCACTGAGCTGACTTCCTTGTTTTAGAAGGAAAGATAGTCTAGAGGGATGAAAGTGTCATTTGCTGGTGTGAGTTGCTGCTTTGCAGCACTGTGAGCAAGAGCTGTGGTTGTCCATATGTTTCTGTAGTATGTTCAGGAAGTCTACAAGCACAACCTTTGCACTTTGGCTTTTGCCTCTGTGTCAGTATTCATCTCATCCTTAGTTAGGCACTTAGGCTGGGAGAGCAGTGCAGAAGAGAATCTGCTATGCTGGGTGAATGCAGTAAAGTTTTAAGATAGCAGGAATGTGTCCTGAAATGAAATCAGAGCTTGGTTGGTTTTTTTTTTTTTGACTAAATATAAAGTGTTGTTTCTTCTGATCTTGGTCACTGGAAGTATATCCTTCAGAACATTGGTCTTTCTGGCTGATTAGCATAGCCAAAATATCTTAGTGGGACAACCAAATGACAGTCTGGACCTTGAGATAGGATATAACTTCTGAAAATGTTGGGTTCTTTTGATGGATGTGAGCATTATGATATTTGGTAGTACTTGATATAAGGCTTTGAGTTTTGCACTTTAAAGGTATCGTTATACTGATAGCCTATTAATGCCAGTTTCTTTTACCTTAATGTAGCCAGGAAGTGGTGCTGTCGTATTTAAATGAATCCAGTAGAAACAGAAAGTGTTCCAGTATGGCTTTTGGAAACTAATGAAAAGTGTCCATGGCACTGCTTGGCTCGAGCTGTAGTCTCATTTGAGCAAATGCTGGAGTCACTGAGCCACCACAGTTAGGTTCACTGGCTAACTACCCAGTTTGCAGAGGACTCTTTTTGGTTTTTAGTGAGATATTACATTATTAGCGTTTTTGATGCAGAGGTCAGAATTGCTGAGCTTGTTTGAAATTTTCTTTTGGTTCTCTTTTTTTATTTTTAGCTATTTAAAAAAATAGAAATGTAATAGTGACTGCATGCTGAAAGCACTTCCTTTGCTCATGGCTTAAGAATGTTTTTCCTGTGCTGTGTGTGCATTTTGAGTATGACCTAGAACCCAGGAGTGATTCATGATGCCTCTGTAATGGGAACCTGACTCACATATATAATGATGAATCAGCTTCCTAGGCATGGTGGATGCTGTTCTGGGAAAGAAATGTTCTTTGGTACACTATGTAAGCACACATTCTTAGCCTGTCTTTCTGTGCTCATCCCATCAATTACTCAGACTGCAGACCTTTATCTAAAATGTATTACTATTTATGTAAATTAACATTGCAGAAAAACAGTATTTTTCCATTGCTTCGACTTCTTGTATGAATAGAAATTCTGGGGCTGCTTTTACAGAGCCTTGGGTGTTCTTTTCTTTTCCTTGTGATGGTGTTACTTTTGGCTGCCTCAGTGGTAGTTTGTCCTCATGTCACAACGACTCTGCAAAGAACAGATTTGTAAGTGGGACAGTATTGCAATATCAACAAGAGTTTTTAAAGCTTCACATTCAGATTGAATATAGTAGGACAAAGTGGAAATGAAACAGGAAGGTTCAGCTTAGGAAAAACTACCCATATTTTGGAGGGCATCTTTAAGATTAAATTGACTTGACTCTTAAAATATCTTAGGTAACGCTTTATTAACCTCAGTGTGTTCAGAGGATTAAGAATGATTTATCCTCTCTCCCCACTGGCCTAAGGAGAATTTGTGTTTGCCTTCAGCTTTATGTTAGACATTGCCATAATGTCATCATTATAAGAATGAAATATGTGACAAAATTGACTTAGAAAAAATGCAGATCACCTTTTATGAAGTGTGAACTAGGCACAATTTTCTGTTTGCAAATATACTTCTTGAAACAGATAGGACATGATTTCTTTACAATGAAGTATTTTAAATAAAAATTACAATTTTTTTGGAAAGCAAAGTCAAGCATACCTACAACTGTGGTCAAGAAAAATCAAACTTTTTAGGTCTCAAAAAAGTTTTGTAGGTGCTTTTTCCTTTCCAACAAGTATTATACAAGATGTGTTAACTAGTATTCATTATATCTTATGCTTGAATTTTATGTGTCTGGTTTTGGCCATGAAGCACAAAAACTGCAGTACTAGTCTTCAGAGTGTGCAAAATACAGGAGTACTCTTTGTACTGTGTATAGTTAATAGAGATTATGGTATTCCTTGAAATTAAGGTTGTCTGGGATTTGTGTGTAAATTATCACTTTTCAGATACTTTTAACTTGACCAAATTTTAATCTTTTTGACTGATGCTTGACCTGTGCATGTGGGTCAAAATTTATGTCCATAAATTATAGGGGAATTGTTTTTCTGAATCTGTCTTACATTGGTTCCATATAACATAATTTAATTTTTTTAAGAGTTAGGAATTTTCATCTGAAGAAGTTATGTTAAAAGAACATATGTTAAGTACAAACTGAAGCATGTTTACAAAATACCAGATTTAAATTCTCTTTTGTAACTTGGAGTCAGTGGTTTACATGGAATGAGTTACAGAGGCATCACCTATATACCTAGTACAGATAAAAATGAATTCTGAATGCTCACATACTAAATAAGGGAGTGTTATGGTGAAGTGCTTCAATAATGTAATTAGAGCTTTATAGCCTGCAATAAATATGCAAAGAGAGTCACCTGAGATTGCAACCTCCCCTTGCCATGGGCCGGGACACCTTCCACTAGACCAGGTTGGTGAAAGCACTGTTGAACATGGCCTTAAACACTTTCTAGGGTGTTGCAGGCACAATTTCTCTGGGCAACTTGTTTCAGAGCCTCACTACAGTGAAGGATTTATTTCTGATGTCTAATATAGACCTACTTCAAGTTTAAAGCCACTGCCCTTTGTTCTGTCACTACATGCCCTTGTCCAAAGTCCCTCTTCAGCTTTGTTGTAGGTCTCTGTACTTTTGTTGTAGATACTGGAAGGCGGCCAGACTGTCTGATCGGAGCCTTCTCTTCTACAGCTGAACAACCCCAACTCTCTCAACCTGTCTCCATAGAAGAGGTGCTCCACCCCTCTTATCACCTTTGTGGCCTTGTCTGGACTTGCTCCAGCAGAATCACTGAAGGTTCACATCCTCCTTGCTGCTGGGATCCCAGAGCAGGATGCAGATTCAAAGTTCATGTTCTGTGAGTGGGTTAGGATGGAAAGTCAGATCCACGTTTTTCAGTAGCTAAAAAGTCTCTGTAATATGTCACTTCTATTGATCTGAGAATGTAACTGAGGAGAATATTGGAGTGGGCTGGAATAGTTGTTTTAAGCTACTTTTATGGTTTTCCTCCAGTAACTCCTGATACAATGAAATGCAGGAGGGGAATCCACGTGAGGTGATTTACCTTGCTTATAGGGAGCGTAGTGCCCTACATGAAAGAGAAGGGATAGGAGTGATGTATATATATACTCTTAATACCATCTACAGGGCATGAAATTCTCTCTTAAAATCTTGCAGCTTGTCAGGAGCACTTTCCATATTGACAGGCAATGGAGACAGCACAACACTTGCAAGCAGCCAAGACATCTGTGCCGCCCCTGTATCTGGACAGGTGGCTTACAGGTCTGTGACAGTATGGGCTGTTGGTTGTTACAGCGTTGCTGACTTTTTATCAGTCCTCTTCTGATCATTGCCAGTGTATGTGAGTTGAACCCCTTGAAACAGCCTCATGAAAATGTCTTTCTTACATGGAAGTTTTGGGCCCAGCACATGTTGCTGAGTGTCCATTTGTGCCATGATAGCACAAGTACCCTGTGTTTCTGTATCCTCTTCCAGCTGTTCTGAACACAAGCTGTATCGGTGTCCTTTGACTAGCATTTCAGGCTTGTCAACCTTACATGGTAATTGCTTGAGGAGAAACAAGAGAAAGAAATACTGACTTAATAAAAAGCAGTAGTATTTGGTTCCAGGAGCTGGGAAGGGTAGGACTGATTTCCCTAATACATAGCCTGCTGCCAGAAGTGGATTTTTCAGACCTGAACCATTGCTCCCTGTGACTGCAAGACCAAATGGACAAGTTGTTCTACAGCATCCTGTGTGTGCTTAGGAGGTAGTATGGTGTTGGCAAGGGGAAACGCAGGTGCTTTTCTTTTACCTAGTGAGTAGTACTGATTGTATTAGAAATGCTTTAAGAAGTAGAAATGCTTTTTGTGGGTTTAGGAGAACTTTAGGACAAAAAGCTTTTCTTTTTCTCTCAGCCAATGTGAACTTGCACTTTACCTGCAGTGGAATCTGAAATCCAACATCCTACTGTATTGTATTTCTCTATAGATAAATAGCTTTCTTATCAGTCTTGATAAGAGTCAAATAACCTCCTGCATTCAAAAGGCAATGTTCACAACTGACTTCTAATTTCAAAGCCAAGATCTTATTTCCTGTGAAGACTATCATGTTGCATCAGCTGAAATTGTTATTGGAATACACAGCAGTAATCTGCTTCCACTGAATATTAAATGCTCCAGCATGAAATTTTATTTCACGTTCCAAAGATTTCAGTTGCATAGCCGGCATTGTAACTTGTTGGAGGAGTTTTGAGTTTAACAGCTGATACATTTTTGAAAGTCATGTACATCCTTTAAAGCTGATAAAATTCTGGTGACTTACTGCAATAATATCCCTTTTTTTTTTTTTCCTGGATGTTGTACAGACATCACAGCTGCTGTGATAGTCATCACAGTGAGTAATGAGTATGGCGTAGCAGAAGTGCAGCCTTGCCCAGATGGTGGCACAGAAAACTGGAACTCCTCCCATACAAGTGCTGACCGCACCTGCCACCCTCTGCATTTCTCAAAAGGTTCTACATAGGTTGTCAAGGCTTAAGTAATTTCAATTTATGAGTTTAGAACACAGCTTTCTTGGCACGTGTTTTCTCTGGGTCTTCCTGCTGTTTCTGGTAATGTTTTTGCCTCATGAGAATGAGGATTGTATATCAAATATGTATATATAGAATGGGTTGTGACATATAGGTTATGGAACTTGCTTTAGGATAGTGACAAGCTGAGTGTGGCTCTATGATTTTACCTAAAAGAAACCTCCATGCAATTTTATAATAGAAAATAATCTACAGCTGAAAGGATAAAGGAGCCGCACTCTATTTCTGCAACAGGTACACAAGTTTGTACACAACTACAAAACTTGTGTAAACCAGTAAAATAATCTTGATGAATTTGAGTTGTATTGTAAAGAGTTCTCTTGCTAATCCACTCCACATCAGCCTTTGTTCATAGTGAATGATTAAGCTGGACCAGAGGGGAGTGGGCTGAGTGGTGCTATGGTGGTTTTGGCTGGAAATTGTTGGGGCAGATCTGCTGATGCAGCCATGGGCAGCATGAATATTGCAATCCATTACAAATTCAAATGCTGCAGTGTCTTCTGGACATTTTTTTCCTCTTTGTGCCTCCAAAACAATAGTTTCCAGGACTACTTCCCCATTTTACTACTTTATTTTACATTTTTCAGGATTACAACAGAGTTGCTCCAACTTAGCAACACAAAAGTGGCAAAGCTGGCTATATTGGTTAGTAGATGATGTCTGAGTGTGGGTTGTATCATTATGACTTTCTGAAAACAGAAATGGTGAACTGTCTTTTGAAGGTTGGGTAGCCTATTTTAGTTGAGAGCACATTGACCCAATATGGTCCTTGGAAAATGTTAATATATCTAGACTTTATTCAGGACTGGATAGATGGTTTGGTTTTTTTCTCTCAGTGGCTACAACATTTTGCAGACACAGAGAACACTGCTAGAACAGGTCTTGGTTTCTATTTTAAGGCAAAATTTTCTGTTGATAGCAATTTCTAACTACTTCAGCAAAAGCAACAGGGCTGAACCTGAATTAGAAAGGATCAGTAGAGAGTTTACTGCTGTACTACAAGCTAGTTTTGTAGTATGAAACTAGGAAAACTCAAGCTGTCTGGGCCAACAGTATCTGTAACCCATACACAAACAGTTGAATGAAAAAGCACTGCCTTCTCCCCATACCTTACTTCTTCTCAGTAGCTTTCCCTCTTTCAACTCTTTTCAGTTCAGGATGATTTCCTGAGGTTAATGTTAATTTTCTATCTAGCAGCATGAGCCAGGCTCCCTTCCAAGTGTATGTTTGTTCCTCCACAGCACCTCAACTCTATTTAAATGTCTCCAGGGCATGGCTTGTTCAGATTGGCACAGTTTGATCAGCTCTGTGAGGAAGTGCTGTGCATGTTGGTTCTGAGCTGGTTCCTGATGGTTTTATTTTCTGGACCCTATCTCTAATATCAGAAGAAACCATGAAGAGCATTTTCTATCCTCTCCTTACTCTTTTCCCATTTTTTGCCACCTGCTCCTGAGGCCATCACTTTCCCAGGCTGATGAATCATAACCTGCCCAGCTGACCCATATCTCTGTTCTTCCTTGTTATCTTCTCTGAATGAACCTTTCACTTGATGAAATAATGGGACTAGTCTGAACCGTACTCAAAGTCTGAAAATCATGTTTTAATTCAGGAGCGTAATATTGTTTTCTTTTGTTTACTGTTCTGTTCTTAATAACTGTATGAGTTTTTTCTGGTAGCCAAGCACTGAACTGATGTTTCCATGGAACTGTCATAACCCCAGTCCAGGCTTTACAGAAGTAATGGCTAGGAATACTTGCTTCCTCCTCTGAGGTGAGAGAATTGGGTCATTTATACAGTGGGGATATGAGAGTAGTACCTGTTCTGAAGACAGTTTGGACCTAGTAATCTAAAAATAATCGTCTAGACATTCTGCAGTCTTTTTAAAGTGGCTTGGTCATAGTATTCCAATAGAAAACACCATGCAAATCTGCCATTTTTACAACATCTCACACATATATAGATTTTTTAAATAAAACTGCACTTTGAGTTTTATTGCTATTGTTGAGGTTGTTAGAGACAGTCTAGCAGTTGCATTCAGTTACACCATATATTGAATAAGAAAATAATTTTTTCTATGTCAGTCTGCATTCTGCTTATTATTAGCTCTAGAGAATAACCCCTTATTTGTACAATCCTGGAAATGTATGCTTGGCTGCGTTTGCTGGAAATATTAAAAACATTTTTATATTATGGAAACACCTGCTGTGTAGTAGGCATGAATCTGAGATTGTGTTTTTTACAGGCTTATCTGATGGCCTTAAATTCTAGGGTATTTACTTGTAAAAGTATATATAAACTGCACCTTGATGGATGAGGGTTAGAAAGAAGCTTCCAGTGCTGCCAGACTGTGGTGAGGCTGTCCTGTGTCATGCTGCACTTGAAATATTGACAACTTTTCCCCAAAACATGTGGTAACTGAGCACGAGCTGGTTCCTGTGTTTAGTGCAAGTAATACTGCAGTGCTGAAGAGTTGTAGCCATATGAGTGGCTCAGGATGTGGCAGGATAACACACACAGAAGTAGGTGCAGAATTTGTCATTAAGTACTGGCACGATTGATGGATATTTCTCTATACATTGTTTGGAGATACATACAAGTTTTGCATTTATAAATGCCTCTATTTAGAACATTCAGATGTGAAGTACATTACCATACTTCTGCTAACTGTATGTTTTTAATGTGTTTCCGGTGTCTGGTTGCTATTTACTTGTCAAGCCTGGTTGAACTGGAGACAGAAATACCTTCTAAGCAGGGGGAGAAGGATTTCAAGACAGGGAAAACTAGTATTGCAACATTTAGTAAGGATGAGGTAGCATTTGTGGGAGAGTAATGAAAGCAGAACGTATACAAGAGGAAAAAAAAGTTAAAATTAGCTAGAGGTATATGGGAAACCTGGATAGCATGTTTGCTGCCAAGTTTGCAATGACAAAGAAAAGTGTATGTTTGCACTGCATTGGCTATCAGACACTGTGTGTTTCTCTCTCTTCCTTTTAGTTCACCATAACTCTTGAACCTGTTGGCTGCGAAATTTAACAAGGGAATGAGATGTCACAAATATATTTAGATTTCTAGAAATGTCACAAAAATCAGTAGCTGTGTAAAAGAGAACAGTCTGATTAGTACTCCCTGCTGAGAAAAGGCAGCTCCATCCTGGCTCGCAGTGGCCTCTGCTGGGTATCAGCCAGCTGGTTGGTGAGCGTGCACATCCTGCAGCTGTGGGGCTGTGCAAATATCATGACCCATATGTCGACTGTCTGCTGATCAGAGTGATGGGGATAAGTGGGTTAAAAAATCTAGGACAGTCTGTAGGAAACCAGGCATCACATTTCCAGTAGCTCATGGAACAACACATTATTTTAGTAGTAACCAAGATGTGGTGTTTTGTCCCTCGTCAGCTAATGTGCACTTAGAAAGCTTCCAGATTTTTCAGCTTGAGAATCTTATGGTCAGATGGTCCCATGTGATGGGCGAGCCTCTAAAGTACCTCTGGAGCTCCTGCTCTGGTTTTAATGAGGAGGAGTAATCACTGCTGTACTTGCAGTGATTTCAGCCAATTGTTGCATGTGCATTTCACTTTTTGTAAAAGAAAATATTTATCTAACATGAAGTGATATGAAATATTTCCAAATTTTCTCCAACTATTTATAGAGATACTGCCAAAGAAAAGATGGAGAAAAAAGTGCAGTAAATATTGCCATTAGCATTTGTATGGGTTTATTTATTTTTTTTTTAATTGAAAGTGTATTTTCTTCAAATGTTTCTAGTGGATACTTCTATTTTTCTGTTTATTAATGTATGCTATATTTTTACTTGAACAAAGGAGTAAAAATTTTGCCCGGCATATTTTTGAGGAAATATACTTTCCATTTTAGTTTTACTGCTGTAGCTTCTCCTTTTAGTCATTCTTTGTGGCACCAAAGCACTTTCTCATTCTTTATTAATTTTAAATAGGTATTTTATAGAAAAGTGTATTGGTGATCATAAGATAGTTTCAAGGAAGAGAATGGAAAATGCCTATTAAATGTGTAAACTCTGAAGAACTGGGAGACAACCAAAATCTGTGAGGACTTCCAAAGTGATTGCTACTCTGTTGTTAGAGCTGTGGTTCAGGAGCTCATTGAGCCCTCCACCACAACATGTGTCTCCACTCTGTGATGTTCCTGTGTTTGTGCTAAAGTTTCTAAGTCAGCACAGTGCATGTTGCTGGTCCTGTTGAGTGGCTTGAATCAGGGAGTCTGTTCTGTGCTTGACAGAGTTGTGCTGAAGGGGACGAAAGTGGAGGTCACTGCAGAGGCTGTGGGACTCCTGCCCCCATCCCAGCCCCTGCTCTGGGGACAGTGCTTATTAGTCTGCTCTCAACTGGGACTTGATAATGATAACATGGCTTACAGTGATTCTTATTGCTGTGGTCATACAAGTGGTGTTGCTGTCTGGGAAATTATGTTATTGATGTCAGGTTTTCTCAGCAGTGGTAGGATGTTAGTACCAGGACCTTGGGAATATCTGTGTAAACACATGGGAAATTGTTCCCTCAAATACCTTTAGAACTTGTGTGGTTATAAACAAGAGATTCTTCAGGCTTGCATATTTATTTATGGTAGTTCTACTGAAATATATGTAAGATTATGTGGAATATAAATGCAGTTGATTTAACAATAACTTGTCTTATGCTGGAAGTTGAAAGGCATGATTAATCCCATATGTATGTGTGATAGAACTAAACATACTGGTGATTAACATAAGCTGGGTGAGAAGCCCTTTGTGAATGAATATGCCATGCAGTGAGGTATTTTGAACTACAAAGGACTGTAAAATTTAAAAGCATCAAATTCTGCAGAACATTGACACCTGTAGGTTACAATGGTTAATGATGTGACTCAAATAGTTTTACCGTGGAAAGGCTGTATCTTAGGTACTTATAGCACTTCTATAAATATGAGTGTATGTTTTACAGTCAAGCTTGGCAAGTGTTTGGAAATCACCATATGATGGAAAAAAAAAGTCTCGTCTTTAAAAATGCTATAGTTGCCTATGTTTGCCCATTAATTTCCTGGTCAGAACAGCATGTAATGCAGCAAAGAATCTGTTAGTAGAATCTTCTTCAAAGAAATTAAATCTGTGGAAATTGATGGATTGTGATAGGGTTAAAGTATTATTTGGTGATGAACTACTCTACACATCCACCACGAGTCAGTGTCTGGTCTTTCTTTCAAACAAATGAACAAAAGACAGTGGTATAGTTAGTGTGCTGTCAACTCTGCCCTTTAGGAAGTTTTGGAGATTTACTTGGTAGTACTGTGTTCTGTGTTAATGATAAATAAAGGTGCTGCAGCATTGGAGATGGTTTTGGGGAGGATGAGGATTAAGAAGAAACTATAAAACCTCAAATTTAAAACATTTAGGTGCTTTTTTTCAACAATAGAAAAGACATATTCATGTGCATAATCATGTTCACATTTGGCTGACAGCACTGTATGGTCAAATACCTGTTAGTCTCATTTGGTTAGATTGTCTGTATTTGCTTTTAAAATATTTTTAATCTTTCACACTGGTTTTGATTGTCATCACAAATTTAATTAAATTATGTGATATTGTGCTACTTAATAGGAATTAAAATTTGTAAATCATGAAGTTATAGTATTGGCTGGAGGTAAAAAGATATGAATAAAGGTATTCTGGATGGAAGTTGCTCTAGGCTGATAAAAGTCATGCTGTGTAATTATGCTTATTTGAAACAGTAACAGAAGAACAACTAAGCAAAGACCATTACTGGACAGGGATGTGAAAAGGTTTATTTATTTTTTTTTATTAGCCAGCAGACTCAAGTTTAACTGAAAGCAACAGAAAATCCATATGAGACTGGCAAATATGTTTGATATTTGTGATGAGATACTGAAAAAGGGGCTCTGCACTCTAATGTTGCTCACTTTGCTCTGACTCCTGTTTTGATTTACAGATTTGTCTCTTTGTAAGAGACTACATTTCTTTGTGCATAGCCAAGAACAGAGTAGAAATGTAATGGTTTTAAAGTCTCTCTAACAGTGGAGCAGGGCCTAACAAAATTAACCACAAACTTTAAAATCTTTATCTTTAGAGAATGATGTTATTAAACAGTAAAGAACAAATAATTTCAATGAGAAATTTGAGACTGGTATTCAAATTAGTGTAAAGTGAAGCTGTTAAAAAACCTGTGGTCTTCTCTTCAATTTCCTATTAGAAACAGCAGGGAAAAATGCGGTTAGAAATGGCTGGAAGAAATATGTTACCAATCTCCACTACTTCACTGATGTAAAGCTAACAGGGAAGAGCAAAGCAGATGCAAATTTTCTATGCTTTCCTACGTGCAGAGGCAGAGGTCAGTAAACTGGGGCTTTTGAGGTGATACCTTGGGTCACTCTTTAGCACCATGTTTAGCATAAACAAGTTCTTCAATTTATCACTGGCACAAATATGTAAATAAATTTTTGCTGAAATGTTGTTTATGTTTTTAGAAATGCTAATGACAAGATAGAGGGACTTTAAATGGCCTGAGACACTGTTTATCTTGCGTATTTAAAAGATCAGTTCTTTTCTGAACCTCAGAGAGATTTAGCTTAACACGAGAAACAGGGGAAGAGAGAAATACAGAAGAAGATATAAATAGCAGGAAGCTAAAAACAAATAAACTAAATCCACCAAGCCCCCCAATAACAGAGAACCCCCCAATACTGTAATCCAAACAATCCCTTTGTGAAAGGAAGGAAAAACACCCCAAATCACCCTATGTCATAAACTTGTGTTTCCTCTATTCTAAAGGTATTTTACCAATTAAATTTTAGTTTGTTTTGCTTCTTTTAACCTTTTTTGACCCGGAAGAAATAAAGCTTTGTTGGCACGGCAGTTTGAAGAGACATATTATAAATTGCATCAACAGTATTTTATCTTCTAAGATAACGTAATTTTAGATGAACCTAAGGAACGACGGTCAACCATTTAATTGGCATTGTGGGCAAGGCAGAATGTACACACTAAAGGTTACCATGAGGTCTGCAGCTATGATTGCCATTGACCAAAACAGACTTTTCATTTAATCAGCCCCCTGAGAAATAATGTTGCAAGGTTAAAGGTTACCATTTTTCAAGAAAGATGTCAATAAGGAATGAAGATTGCTTACAGTTTACAGGCTGTCTTGTCTCTGCTGTGCTTGAAGAAAGACTTAGACCCTTTAATATGAAAAAGAACTGTACTCTATACTCATTCCTACAAAAAGTCCACAACCACCACCAACCTCAAAGAATTTTAGAGGTGGGAAGTGAAGACATTCAAGTGGCTTATAAAAGTCTTTACTGCTTAATCACATTTTAATGATTTAATTTTTTTAATGTAAACTTCTAAAGAACTGATGGGGAAAAATGCTGCAAGTGCCATAGTATCCCTTGATATAGTGGCAGCTAAGATTATTTGAGATACTAAATTCACAGCTGTATAAATTTGTGAAGAGAGAGGTTGTGTCAGCTTTTATGTCTTTAAGAAGGACTTATTACTCAAAAATATGCTTCCTTCCTTTCATGTGGGTTCACATGTGGTGACAATGAGAAGATTCTGAGGAGCTATTTACTAGGTACTTTCTAGCGTTGTGTTAAATGAGGCTAGGATACATAAGCATGAGAAAATGCATACTCTGACCAATGTCCTCTGCAGCCTGAGCATAGAAATACAGTTACAATCATGTTCATATGGAGTTACTTCCAGCTTTGAATACAGGGCATTGGGAAAGAGAAATGTTGGCGGTCCTTCCACCTTTATATAAAACTGTATCCACTGGCCCAGTGCAAATAAGATCTCTGAAACTTTTGTTAATGATCTGAAAAACTTTCAAGTCGTTCCTAGACAATTTTGTGGCATGGCTTGACTCACATAAAACGGACAAATCTAAATATTGTCTAAAACAAGACTTCATATTTTCTGTCTGGGTTTTTATTTGTTTTTATACCTTGGGATGAGTGTGATAGTTATGTGAAAGTGGAAAACACAGCAAAGAGAGAAGGCATTTTAACACTGTACACTGAAAACCCTTCCTGCTCCTTCCAAGGAAGGCGAATGATCAGGATGCTGGAGCAGCTGGGTGATTTCTAGGCTCTGGTGTCCCCCCTGCTGTGTTCAGATGCCTGTCCTCCAGCAGACAGGGCTTGTGCCATGCCACCCTGTGAAAAGCACAGGGCCACTGCTGCAACACTGGGCCTCTTTTCTTTTGCCACTGATCAGAAATCTACATCTGTCCTTCTGTTGTTGCTGTCACCCTTTCGTTCATGTCACCTCCTTCCATCTGTGTGTGGTTTTGTCCACTTTCTGTAGCCAGATAATCTAACACCTAGACAGTGTGGGACAGGAGTTAGCTCTACTGTGACTGGTTCATGCAGCAATTAGCACAGAGGCCTCAGATTAGTGTAACAGCTGCTATCTTGGTGAAGAGCAGATGCTTCGCTGTGGATCTCCAGATTTAAAAGCACAGGCTCTGTGTGGATCTCACGTTAAGTGCAGTAGCTGTCAGGCTCAAATTCATGTCACATCACACTGAGTAAAGGGCTGCATTCCTGCAGCAAATACAACAATACTGGCACCAAATGAGGTGCTACAAGGGGCCTGTGAAGGAAAGCCTAAGTACTGCAAATGTATTTATCTGCAATGTGAGAGAAGTGTGGATCCTTGCACTTTAATCTCTGAAAATGTATATATAAGCCATACCCAACTGCTCTCTACCTAATTTGATTAGCATCTCAGTTATTGTCAGATCGCTTTCCTTTACCCCCATCTGATTTTCAAATCAACTGCAGGATTCAGGATGTGATAGGGAAGATCTTAAATGTTCACAATGAGTTCACTTTTCAACTTTCAGCAGGCTAGAAAGACATACGTAAGACAAAACATGGAAGTCCTACAAATTATCAGTGAATGCATGTGTTCTCTTTTTCAGGAAGTACACTTTGGCCAACACATCCCTCTCAGTACAAAGTTCCTCGGCAGTCTTGCTGGACAGTTTGAAAGTGATTACCTTGGTAACGCCACTTCCTGCAGCCAAGAAACCTTCAGGCAGCTTGTTTTAGTATTGCCTTTGTGCTCAGTGCTCTTAACAATTATAATGTAAGTCTGTAAGTATTCTGCTTCACAACAACTTTCCTCCTCCCCTGCTGGAGCACTTAAAAGGGTGCAGCAAAGTAGAATAAAGCAGGGATTTACCTCTCTGAAATGTATTCAAAATAAGGTCTTGATAACAAACTGAAATACATTATGGAAGAAAAAAATTTGGATTATCAGTTTCCTGCTGCTACATCTTCCTGTTTTACAATAGTGCACACATGCACAGACACACACACACACAAACACACACACACATTTTCTCTTTTCCTTTAGATCTCTGATAGGAGTTTGAATATGATGTCAATTAAGAGTATAATGCTAGAACTACTAGACCCAAAAAGGGTGTGGCTAAGAGGGAACATGAGAGAGTCATCGCCTGCCTATTTTTTTTTTACTGAGTTCCTCTTGTGGTCTGGTTTTCAGGTATATAGCATCCAAAACTGTATGGAAAAGAAACAGTGCCTACTTGATGTTTCTGAAAATTGGCTCTTAGTTATTCTGCTGTGTTCTGTTCCAAATACTGCTGTCCTGCCTGTCTTGTGACAATGCATGTCTTGCCATGAATCTTACAAATATTTGTTTGTTCCAGACTTGTAAAGTTACAATTTCAAAAGGAGATCTGTGAAGGTGAGGAGATCACAGAGTTTGTGATCTTTACCTCCGACACAGCAGCAGGATGCTGCTAACTCAGTGCTGTCTGGCCCTGCTTCAAGAATTGACATCAGACAGTTTTTTAAGTTAAATTTGAGATAGTTGTAGTTGCTTTGCAGTTGAGTTTAAGGACTTATTGTATTAATAAAAACAAACCCCACATTGAAGTAGCTCTTGCAACTGAGGAAAATGCTTTCTGGGCATTATAAGTCACATTTAAATGGTTGTAGTAGAACAAAGCTTTGTGTTTTGGAATCTACTGGAGATATTCCTTGTGGAGAGGAACCTTTTGTTACCATGAGATTGTACTTTTTACATAGTAGTGCCTAGTATAATCACAAAAAATATATTAGTTTTTGTTAGGAAAACATCTTGCTTGTCTTTATATTATTAGGGAGGCGTATATCTCTGTTAGGGAAACAAAGTTACTATTAAATGCTTTTGTTGTTGATGGAAATTTCACATTCAATAGTGATATGTCAAGTATGAATGTAAGAGATCTGCTATTCTGCAATAGCTATCCACGATATATGCCAGTCACAGTGAGGCCAAATTAATCTGCTGTATGCTGTCAATATTTGCTATTGTTTAGAGAGTTTCAGTGATGGACATCTATATAAATAAAAATATGGAAATTTATATAAATAGCGGTTCATTGTCCCTTAAGTGGATGTCACCTCCTGAGAGACGTAATCTCCCAGGGGAAAAAAACAATCATGGCAAACCTATCATCAGTCCACAGACTGAGGGACATTCATTTTCTTCTTATTTCACTGTGAATACCTATTTTGTGTTTCTGACACTGATTTTTTTTTTCACTTTCCTTAATGTACGATTGTCATTGTCTGGTTTGTGCTGTATTTTAGCAGAGTGTGCGGTAGCTGCGTTTCACACATCAGGTCCTTCAGACAAAGCAGAAAGAGACAGACACATATATCTACATTTCTTGTGTGCACAGTTGCTATTGGAAATTAGTAATTCTCATGTTTTCTCTGTGAAATGCAAAGTCCAATTTTAAAATCAGGACTAGACAGTTTAACTTGTAAGATACTAAACATTCATATTAAATTAAAGAACTTTTATGGACTTGTAAGCTGCAGTTGTGAACTGTCCTATTCAGATATGGTATGAAAGGGCTGCCAGTATGTTCAGTTCATCCTTGGTAGTTTCTCTGTCTTCTCAGGTCTTCTGCCAAACTCTTCTATAGTGGTGACAAGAGCCGTCTGTGCTCTTTGTCTTCTCTAACCCAGCCATCTGTAAATCACCAGGCTGTTCAGTGTTGAAACCTGCTTACACAGCACAGCAATAGGTGATACAGTTTTGTATATGAGCATTTATTTAAGAAAGAACAATGTTTGGTTAACAGTGTCTTACTGTGCACTTCAGGAAATATATCTTTACTCTGCTTTGCTGGATTTCTGATAGGTTTAACCCTATGCTGGTTGACTAATGCGCTTCCTGTAAAATAAGCAGTAGCTTCACATTTCCTTAATGTTTCTTTGAAAACATACCCAAATAGTGTTTTTGGTCCTCAGTACTTTTGAGGAGAACAAAACAAGTTTTGCTTCTGGTTCCCCTAGTCTTTCATTTTTAAAATTAATTATGCTGAAACTTCTCAAAAGAATTTCCATCTACACAAGTGGATCTTATTTATAGAAGAGTGGAGTTGGTTCTTCAGCAGGAAGGACAAGTTTCTTCTGACAGAAACAAACACATAAGCAAACTAAAACAAGGAAAAGGTCTATTTTAGCTGTTCTTACTAATTAAAGAATGAAAAGGCAAAAGATACGGGGGGGAGGGGAGGGGAAGGGAGATCACAGTTTGATTTTCTGTTTGGCTTCAGTTTCTGTTTTTCTGGCTCAATGTTAGGAAATCCTCTTCCTGTGCCCCTAGTGTCATGAAAGAGCAAGGCGAGGAATCTTGAGGTCACAGATAACTATGGAAATGGTATTAATTTCAGCCAGTAATGGGCAAGTGATTTACAGTGCTCAGGAGAGAGACTGACCTGTTAGCCCAAAAAAGCGGAGAGAGGGAAGAATGTTTATAGCTGTTTGAAAAAATTCTCCCGTAACCATCCTTTTTCTTTTGTGTTGGGAATGGTTCAAGTTTAGGAGAATGAATTGCCCCCTGACAAGCTTGCCTGTCAGTCTGTAATGCCAGTAACAGCCAGCCCTAAGGCAGCTCATCCTCAGCGTTGTGTACTTGCTGTGCTGGGCTGCAGGCCCTCCTTGCCAGCTTGGGGGCCCAGTCTGTGGGCAAGGCTCTCGGGAAGCAGGACGTGGTTGTTATTTGTGTCTGCTTGACTTTGACTCCAGCTTGTTCTTTTCCCTCAACTTCCAGAACTTTAAGATGCCTGAGGATTTTACAAATACATTTTACAAATATGAGGGAAAAATACTCTTCTGTAGATAGAAGATTTATGTCAAAGGTGGGTGTTCTCTGTGCCAGAGAGGCACAGTTTCTGTACCTTGTCATGCTTGGGTTTCTTTTGCAATTTTACGTACATTTGATAACTAAAGAGTCTTTAAAAAAAAAAAAGAAAAGTAGAGTGGTTGCTTCTTTTTGTATACGTGTCTCTGTGTGCGTAATTAGTTTTGTTAAAAGCTACTCAGGAAATTATTATTAAACAAAGTTTAAACCAAAGTAAAACATGTTTATGACTTGATTATATACAGAAGCCTCTGGAGCACAGCAGAAAGTGTCAGAATAAATAGACAAGAATATGACTGGATTGATAAACAGCAGGATTTGAAAGAATGGTATTTTTCAATTGTATTTGGTTTGTGTGGCCAGGTTTTGATAGCTGGGGAATATAGGGGTGGCTTCTGTGAGAAGCTGCTAGAAGCTTCCCCCGTGTGTGACAGAGCCAATGCCAGCTGGCTGCAGGATGGACCTGCCACTGGCCACGGCTGCAGCAGTCAGGAATGATAGGAACACCTCTGTGGTAACATTTTTAAGAAGGAAAAAAAATTATAGCACAGATGTAATTGAGGCCAGAGAAGAACAGAGTGAGAGCATGTGAGAGGAAGAGCTCTGCAGACAGCAGAGTCAGTGGAGAAGGAGGGGCAGGAGGTGCTCCAGGCACTGGAGCTGAGGTTCCCCTGCAGCCATGGCAAACTACATGTCCCTGCAACCCATGCAGAGATGCAGAGATCTGCCTGCAGCCTGTGAGGAGCCCCACGCTGGAGCAGATGGATGCCCAAGAAAGAGCTGTGAACCTGTGGGAAAACCTGTGCTGGAGCAGGCTCCTCACAGGGACCTGCAGGCCCATGGAGAGAGGAGCCCACACTGCAGCTGGTTTCTTGATAGGATCTGTGACCTTGTGGGGGAGCAGAGCTGGAGCAGGCTGTCCTTGAAGGCCTGCACCCCATGGAGTAGGGACCCACATTGCAGCATTGTTGGAGAGCTGTTGCCTGTGGGATGGACTCACACTGGAGAAGTTCATGGAGAACTTCTCCCTGGAAGGGACCCCATGCTGGAGCAGGGGAAGGACTCCTCTCCCTGAGCAGTGGCAGAAACAGTGTGTGATGAACTGACCATAACACACATTCCCTGTCTCCCTGCACTGCTGGAAAGGAGAATAGAGCTTGGGAACAGGAGAGGGATGAGGGATGGTGATTTTAAGATTTATTTTGCTACTCACCATCCTGCTCTGATTTTGTTAGTAATAAATTCCCTAATCCAAGTCTGTTTTTTTTCCATGATTTGTTGAGTGAGCTCTCTGCAGACCTCATCTCAACCCATGAACCCTTCGTTACATTTTCTTTCCCCTATCCAGCTGCAGAGGAGAATGACAGAATGGCATTGGTGGGTGCATGGCATCCAGCTGGGGTCAACCTACTACAGCACTTAAGAACTATGTTGTGCACATAGGATTAGGCTTTTCTGTGGTGCTCCCATGATATTTATGCTTGGCCATGTGAGGCTGTCGATATCTTGGCATTGGGAGCACTAGTGCCTCTCAGCAACCTTACAAGTGGATGATGCTCTATCTCGCATGACAGCTGAGGGACAGGAGAATGTAATTTATTCAAAGTTACCCAGGAAGTCTGGCTGCTCAATTCCTGTGACAAAAGCACTGGAGTTAATATTCTGTTGCAGTGCCAGTGGATTCCTCTAATGGCTAACTCTGGGGTGTGGATTCCTCTAATTGCTAACTCTGGGGTAACTGATATATAGTAAAATAGCTCTGTAGGTTTCCAGATTGGAGGTTGAAATGGTACATTTAGGAGGACTCCTGCAGAGAGTGTCTGTTTGAGTTCATAGCACCAGGTAGGTCTAGAGGAGAGATCAGTCAGCAATACACAGCCATAGGACTCTGGAGTCAAGTTAATAGCTTCAGTCCCTGAATGTCTGTTTCTTGAATCCACTCTCAGCCCATGTGCAAGAACTCTTGTTATCACTGCAGCATGAGGGATTGTCCTGTTAAGTGCTGTAGTTACCATTATCAATTTGCATCTATATATAAAAAGTCTGTGGGTCTTGTTTCAGAAATTTCTCTTGCACAGCAGATAAAATGTAACCATTTTTAGAACAGTTACAGTTGAAAAATATTATAAAATGTTTTGGAAAGTGGATTAATAACTTATCTTTTCTCTTTATGTTTTTTTTAACTCCTTGTTAACACCAAGAAATTCACATTGTAACATGTTGATGCATGACTCATCCTAGGATATAGCCTCTATTGGGTTGTGGCCCTAGATGAGGCAGAGAGATGTCTCATAAATGGCTTCTATCAATCAATTAACTCTTAGGAAGGCAATATTCCTATGCTTCAGCAGTGGGTTGGGTCTTTTGTTTGTTTGTGGTGTTGCTGTTTTTGTTATTTGTATTTGTTTTGGTTTGTTCATTTGCCCTCCATCTTTCATACTAAAAGACATGCCAATGATAAATAGTTTTTGGGTAATATTCTGTTTCTGATCCTGCTTGAATGTCGGTAATATTTCTGCAATGCAGCCTCAGGGATTGTCATATCCCCCACCCAGTGGCTTGCAAGGAATGCATTGCATAATGACAAGCTGCAGTGCACTGTGCTCGGAGAGCTAATGAGGTGCTTTGTTCTTGAGCATCAGTACGAATTTCATGACACCTTTCAGGTACAGGAGTTTTAACTGACGTTGTATGCATTTAAAAGGAAGTGAATTTCTGACACAAGTGTAGGTGCTACCCTGACCATAATGATTTCATTATGTTCTCCAAACTCAGCATCAGGCTGTCCTCAGGGGAAATGGACGTTTTGAATGTAGGGTAGGGAATTACCAAAAGAGATTGAGGATGCCCTTCTGAAAGGGGGTCATGAAGATGCTGTGACTTGTTAGAAGGAACAAGGGTATGATTCATGCTCAGAATCCTTTCCTTGACACTAAGTACCTCTACTGAATGTTAAGGCTGCATTTCTACATCATGAAAGTAATGATACAGTAAATGTGCAGAAAATAAAATTTCAGTCTTGTCCTTTTCTGCTTTTGCTACCTATTTTTTAAAAAATGTAATGGAAATAGGGATATATAACCTTCATTTTTAAAAAGTTGGAAAAAAAAAGAAAGGCAGCGGGGACTACAGGATAGGCAGCCTTTCCTCTGTGCCCAGTAAGATCATTTCACGAGCAGATTCTCATGCAAACTGTGCTAAGGCACATGGAAAATAAGGGGGTGATTGGTGACAGGTGACATGGTTTCACTAAGGGCAAGTCATGCCTGCCAAATTTGGTGGCTTTCTGCAGTGGGGTAACAGCATCATTGGATAAGAGAGATGAGACTGATGTCTGAACTTGTGCAAAACACTTGACACTGTCCTGCAAGACATTCTTGTCTCTAAACTGCAGAGGCATCACTCTGGATGAGAAATTGGCTGAATGATTGCACTCAATGAATTGTGGTCAGTGGCTTGATGTGCAAGTGGAGTCAGTGACAACTGGTGTTCCTTAGGGGTTGGTATTGTGATATTGTGGTATTGTGAGACCATAAAGCACCTCCCAGTACCCAAAGGGGCCTATAAGAAATCTGGAGAGGGACTTTTTAGAGGAGCACGTAGTGACAGGACAGGGGGAAATGGCTTTAAACTGAAAGAGGGTAGGTTTAGAGGTTGGTATTAGGAATAAATTCTTTGCTGGGAGGGTGGTGAGGCACTGGAACTGTTTGCCCAGAGAAGTTGTGGCCGCCCCTTCTCTGGAAGTGTTTAAGGCTAGGTTAAATGGGTTTTAAGCAACCTGGTCTAGTAGAAGGTGTCCCTGTACATGGCAAGTGGGGTTGGAACTCGGTGATCTTCAAGTTCCCTTCCAACCCAAAAAAAGTTTCATGATTGTGCTGCTTGAAAGACTGATATCATGCTACAATTCTGAATGGGAATGAATGTGGAAAATATGAATTTTGACTCTTAGGAAAATGCCATGTCTTCTAATACTAGCAAAGTGGACATCAGCTGTTTAAAACCTGGAACATTGCTATTTGTGTAAAAGAATGCTCTTCTGAGTACTATAAAATATACCAACTTGCTGAAGTTTTCTCGTCTGTTGTTTAGACTCTTACTGTGTGTTCATCATTGCTGTGTCTGATCATCCTGCAGTAGTTAATTAAGTAATTCAGTTCATGTCTGCCACATGCTCTTCTTGCTGGGAGAGAAGTATAAGTAGTGAAATATTTTATCTGAGATTTTTTTGTGACTGTGTGTAGATATAAGCTTGCACATGTTGTTATGCACTTGTACTGAGTGGTCAAGATTTAGGAAATGGTGGGGTTTTTTGTCTATCTTAACTTTATCTTCCTGTGCAGCTTTGCCTATCGGATAGTTTTGCCTTTGCCAGAATACAAAAATGCTCTGGAGCAAGGCTGGGTAGGTTATTTTTGACAATGAACCTCAGCCCCAAGAAAAATCTCAACAATATAAAACTTTTCTTGCATGTCTGAGTCAAACTGCAGCTTTGCCTCCTTCCAGATTGATAGAAATAACACAGACTTATTTATTTGCAGTGCTGTATGTCCTCATCACCCCTTCCTTTCCCTGTGGGAGTCACAAAGGGTGCTCCCTGAAGTACAGGCGCTGTGAAAGAAGAGTTGTGGTTTTTGTGTTACAGCCACAAAAAATGTTTCAGTGTTTCTTTTTAGCCCCTGTCCTGTTCCCTCCTCCGGTTCCCCTGTTGAGCTGCCACAGACTACTCTCTTACCAGAAAGGAAATTAAATCCAGGGGTAATAACATGAGCAATAGTACTGCTTGGATTTAGGACAAGTAGGAGATAAGGGATGGAGTCTGTGGGGACTTCAGCCTTCTGGTAAATCTCTGCACTGAAACTGAGTTACAGAATTTGTTAGTTGCTTGGAAATTGTCTCCTTTGTCTGTTTGTGGCTGCCTGCCTTTATTATCAAAATCTGCTTTTGGAAATCAATGGTAGTGTGTATTTTAAGGTGAACTGGAATCCACACGTGGACTGATTTTGCTTCAGCTATGTTGCAGACATTAAATAGAAGAAGATAAAAGGCAAGTTGATGTGATCACATTTCCAGGACAATAGAAGCGAGAGTGATCAAAGGCAAGAACATGGCTGCATCATTTTGCTGCAGTACTCCTCTCACTCTCTCCACTTGAGCTGCTCTTAGCAGTTTTCCAGGCTCTTTGGAGCAGGAATTGGAAGCATGCCCAAGGAAGATCTTGTGCCATTACACATTAATTTTTATTTACTACTCGACAGCAAAGAACCAAAGAGCAAACCTTGTACTTTAATATGTGGCTGACTTACCACACACCTCTGTAAAGTCCTCTCATCAGCAGGAGTTAGACTTCAGCCAGTCTTGAGGTCTGAGATATTATATGTCTCTTTGGTATATGACACATCTTTTGAAACCTTTGAAGCTACTAAAGCCAAAAGTACCATCAAATTTTTAAATTGTAGGGTGTGTATAATGACACATTAGAGAAAAATAGGAAAGTTAGGGAGTTACAGGGAAACGTCTGAGAGCTACAACTGCTCCTTCTTGAACAAATGCTGTTATACTGCAGAACCTCAGTTTTCTTCTCTGCCGAGGATGGGGTTATTTCCTTCATCTATAGAATGTTTTAAGGCTGAGAGCTGAAGAAGACTGTGGAAATATTTGGATTCATTACTATTTATCATGGTGTTACTATTATGGCTACCGGTGCTATAATATAATGTAGATTCATTTACATAATGAAATAATTCTCTTGTCAGTAGAGATTTGAGTTTTAGCTTAAATCTGTTGAGACAATGTAAAAACTTCCTTGTGACTTGCTGTAGCACAAACCCTTTGCTGTCCTGGATTTTAGTGAGAATTGCTTAGTGAAGTGATGCACTCCAAATTTGAATAGCTGATCTGTTTTGTTTTTTTTGAGAAGCACTGACAGCTTGGATGTACACAGGTTTCAATACTTTTTAATAGCTAAAATGAATCTACTTAATGATGTATACCTATAGTCAAGACCATAGACCATTCAGCAGGTATGGAAGAGACATTGGTGAATCACTTGAGGGATTAAGTGCCAAATATTACAACCCAAAAGAGAGGCTCAAGACAAAAACCTTGGGGCTAAGATGGAAATTGTTTTTTACTCAGACATTTCCTTACAGAAACTCTAAAAGCCAGTAGGTTTTGAAAGAAGGAAAGGATTGATGGTCAAAGGTGAAACGACACTGGGGAGAGGTGAATTGCTGCTTCCACCTGCTGTAGCCACCCAGAGCACACTGAGCACCAAGGGTGCTGAGGTGCTGTACTTCTGGCATTAGCCATGGGAAAGGTGGCTAGTCTGTTTTTGAGCCAGACATCTAGTTTTTTTAAAGATGACCCACAATACTGTCATTTTGCTCTGTCCAGGAAGATAGTCTACTTCAGGATTGTTTTGAATACTCTAATGCCCAGAGAGAGAAAAATCACCCCTCTTCTCATCTGAAATGCAGTAGATTGGTTTTGTGACAGTTTGAAATTTATTTTTTTTTTTTAATGTTGGTTTTCATTATTACTCTGCCTAGCTATTTTGAATGGTGTTTGGAGATGTTAATGACCCATAGCAGCATTGTAATTTCAGATGGGTTTGGTAAGGCATCCAGCATGTTAGTGCCTGTGAGCTGTCTGCTTGTGCTCCAGCCAGCCACAGGATCACACCAGTCTTGCACAGGAAGAAATAGTTTTACCTTCCCCTGTCTTATATATCTGCTGAGTGGGTCAGTCTGACTTCTTTCTTTCCTTGGCTTCCTTCCTTCCAGCTTTCACTCTGCTGTGCCTTCAAAATGCACCAGAGAGGGAGAAGAGGTGAAATGACTTGAACATCTTCAAGAAATAAGTAAAGCAAGAGACAGAAGACAAATTTGTTGATTTCCACATGGAGTCAGCAAAATTCCCACTCTGACACCTCCTCTCTCAGACTTTTACCATTTCTTTCCCATAGACATTTGAACAAAGTTTCAGGACTTTGTGCTGCCTACTGCACTGCTTGACCTCAGTGTTTTCCTGTGGTTTGAGATACCTAGATCTTCTGAGTTTTGGCTGCCTTTTTTTCTTTGTTTAGCTACAATTTAATTACCAGCCCAAGTCTGTCAGAACTGTTATTTACCATGGCTACTTCCGACTACCTTCAGCTGCTTCCTTGCAGGCTAATAGAGGTGCTTGAGAGAAAAGTCTAGTAGCACAGTTTCCTTTTCGGGGTAGACTTCATCCCTGCTCTTAACCTGTTCACCTCCTCAATAGCTGTATCTGTGAAGCCACGCTTCCAGCTTAAGATTAAAGACTTCAGAGGTTACTTCTGTTACACTGAATAATGAAAAGTTTTCATTGCACAGGTTACCAAAAGTGTATTTAGGCAAATGTGCAAATGTCTCTTTGCAAAAGAAGCTCAAAATGAACAGAAATGATGGGGGAAAATGAGCTTTCTATTTTTACATGGCTCCCAGGGAACAGACCAGGGGTTGGTCAATGTTTTTGTGGAAGGATTACTTGAAGTTGGCAAATTGTAATTTTTTTATCTCCTCAACAATGTCTAGAAAATAAACCGTATAAATTCCCTGAAAGTAGGAGTGGATTAGATTCACCAAATTCAGAACTTTGGTCTTTATGTGCACTTGTTCCACAGTTGTGTATATTTTGAGTGCCTGACATCCCTAACTCAAATGAAATGCTACAACTAACAATCAGAGCATGCAGCAGTCAAGAAACTAACAGGCTGAAGTGGAGCTATCATAACCTCAGAGCCTGTCACTTTGAGCAGAAAATAGGCACCTAAGGCGAGAAATTGCCTGATCAACCTAACATCTGTGCTGATGCACACGTGTGTCTCTAAATGTTGTGGTGCAGCATTTTCTAGCCACTTTCTTGGCAATTTCTAATCATCTGAACTTGTGAAAGAATTTTTATATTTGGATGTTGGCTACACAGTGGAGTGATACAGTTTGGGTTTGGATTTTTTTAAAGTAATTTTTGGCTCAGTTAAATGCTGTCTTCTACTTCAGACTCCACTTGCATGAATTAGTGTGCCTTTTTAATGCATAAAATGGCTTCATAGTTAAATGTTTTCCTTCCATGTAAATACAGTACTTTACTTGTCTCTTTTAGTGGTTGGTGTTCAGAAGGCAGAAGAAAAGGGGAATAATGAAGTCTCCATTTTATGTTTAGCTAGTTATCCAAAACATTTTGCTTTCTCTAGAAGCTTCATGCTTTTCAGTAACAAGATCCCTCAATCATAATTTGATCTTTAGACATGATTTCCAATAATTGTTTTATAGGTGACTCTTGAATGGAATTTAAGAGATTTCTTCATCAACCTTAACTGATATTCATAGTCTGGAAAAGAAAAATTGACAGTTGAAGAGCTCTTTTACACTACAGTATAAATGTGACATAACTTATTCTTTCAGTGTTTATGGTGTGGGTTTTTTGTTTGGTTTGGGTCTTTTTAATCCTTTGCTAAAGTTAAGCAGAAGCAGTATAAACAAGATTTCTATGTAATGCAGTGAAGCTCAATGTTTTACTGCAGTGATTAAGAGAGAGTGTTCTATCATGTCTGACTGTATTATGCACTGATTTAATTTAATTCACAGATGTGAATTCTTACCGTACCCCTTGCCTCTTCTACTCACTCCAATTATCTCAGCTAAAGTAAAGTTTCTGGAATCAACCATATTGTTTCCTGATTGTTCTAAAGAAAAATCAGAGTCTCCCTTCTTACATGTTTGGGGCACCTCAAATAAATAGCAGGTCAAATTACTAATCTATTAGCTCTTTGTCTGCCATGGTATGCACAGTTAGTCATGAAATATTCATGCAATTCAGAAGAAAGCTTGGGAGGGGGGCTGCAGGGGGAAGGCAGCTCCCGAAATAAAACCACAGTATCGTAAGGTCAATCAGCTTGCTGCTTTCAGATTCAAGCGCAGGTCAAACCTTTCATCCTAGAAACTTTGCCCAAGAATTATTTACTTTCAGCTGTCGAGCTTGTTAAATGATTACCTAAGTCTATAGTGTGCTTTTTTTCCTTCACAGGAAGGCTTTTATAAATGACTTTTTTTCCCTAAAGGATTACATTTTTACAGTACGTGGTTCTCTATATGTAAGCTTTACACAGAAGTCCTAATCCGACTTCCAATTAAATCCACTGGTAACTCCTGTTGACTTCAGTCTGAACCACAGAGTGCCTGTCTGTCTTCATGCATTTAAAGAAAATCCATTCAGCAAGAGAAAGCACATTCAATGACACAGAAGATTACTGGATTTAAAAGAATATGAAGTTGCATATGCACATAAATCCAAAACAAGACGTGTAGTAGTTGGGCTTCCTACCCCATCTTCTCACTTAGCCTTGGAGAGTGACTGAATGCATAATAAAGGAGGAGATAATGTAAATTTTGAATAAAAAAGAAAAATAAAAACCTGTGTTATATCTATGCAGAACTTGTGCTAATATTATGTTCATTACTATAATATCACCATACCTTCCTCTGTGTACTAGTGACACTCTTTCTGTTCTTGTGCTTTCTCATCAATGTGGAAAATTTGTAAGGGAAGGCTTCAGTTTGAGGGTGATTTTTCTTTGAATACATGAATGTGTTAGGGAAGCTGAGAAGAATCCAGCTTGTAATCTAAAGCAAAAGGTGACAAGGTTGACTCCAAGGTTGGTTGAAGGGAATTAATTCCACAGATTCAGGCTGATGCTTGTTGAAGCTCATGTCTTTTTCCATTATGCCAGATGAACAAAGCATTGCCTGTCATTTTTATTTCAGCACCTCATTTATTTTGATTAATCTGATTCAAAGTTTTGGAAACCTTGCATATTACCACCTGAGGCTCTGATTTTATATTTATTTGTTTCTATGTTTATATAAATATATTTATAAGTATATTTAAACATATTTATTGATTTTGTATTTATATTACGTTGGGATGCACAATGCAATGACTTGTAGCCACTTGCAGATGTTTAAACATGTCTGGATTTTTGACACAGTTCAAGAAAGAAATTACTTTTTTATTCAGGTTGGAGACTCAGACTAATCAGAAACACTGATTGAGGATACATAAAATTGTGGAGTCATAGGGTATTGGCTAGAAGGAACATTTAGTCCAATATTCCTCTCAAGGCAGAATAATCACTGCTGTAGTTTTGTCTAAGTCTGTTCTGAAAACCTCCAAGGATGACAATTTAACCTATTCCAGGTTCTCCAGGGCAGCTTCTTGCTAGAGATGTTTTCCCCCAAATATCCAGCCTGAATCTCCCAAGCCTTAATTTCCAGTTGCAATTTGTGTTCCCACGTTACTCTATTTGTTACTAAGTTAAGACGGTAACTCCATAACTGCCTTTGAAATAGCTATAGGCTGCTAGAACCTCCCATTGCCTCTAGATAAGCCTAAACACATTCAAGAGAACAAAATATTCTGTAGGCAAATTTTACTGTAGTAGAAAGTATATTCTGTGGCACATGCCACATATACCCACCACAAGTGGTTGCTGAAACTGATGCATCATAGTAGAATAGAAGCGTGATCCATAGCACATGAAATTTCCACTGGCTGCCAGCCAGCGTTTTTCTTGAACAATTTAATGCTCCACCCTGTAGCAGGATACCCTGCCCAGCAGCAGGATCAGGAAGTGAGACATGGCTTTGTTTTTTGAGAAAAGCCTTCACTGTCATGAAAAGAAAACTTGTCTAAATTCAACTAACTTTGTGCATCCTCCAACGGAACTGACACATTCCCATAACCTGTTCATTCTTAGTTAATGGTATGTGCAGCTCTTCAGTCTCACTCCCAGTTAGAGATGGGAGAGTCACAGGGAAATGGAGTCTGGTGTTGGATCTACCTACCTGGTCTGTTATTTCTAAAGGATTGTATTAAACACCTTCACGTTACCCATTTGCAGGTAGCACCTACATTGTTGTTGTGATATTTATGGCAAAGTAGAAAGTAGTTCAGTAAAGTTACCAAAACTCTGGTTTAAAAAGATTTCCCACACAACATGTCACCAGACCAGTGTAATTCTTTTTGTCCTACTGTAAATCCTGAAGAGGTAAATGCAATGCAAATTTAGATATTCTGAAGTGTTAAATTTATCTCAAAATACTACACTGTCTTAAAATGCTGAAACTAAAAAATTTTGCAGTATGTCTTGCTCTTAGAGAACAGATGCTGGTGAAAGAAATGTTTTCTGCATTATTTAGATACTGCTTTTTCCATGCAGTAGAGTTGTTTCTTTATTGTACCACTGCATCGACTGTGCTTTGCAGAAAAGCGTGCATGATACTGTATCATACAATTTAGGATTTTAATCGGAAATGTAGGTTTTGTTGTGAGGATATGGAAAAAAACCATGGTACAGTTTAGAAAGATTATTTTGTATGTGGTTATACAAACTATTTCCTTCAAGAAGAAGCAGGCTTAGGAAATTCTAAAAGAGTATTTTATATCTGAGTTGACTCATAAACTGAGGTGCCATTGACTTTAAAAGTGCTGTGTGTGCTGTTTCTTTGCAGTCTTCTGCTGTGATAATGAAATAAAGATGAGGTGCCGTGCAGCCCATTGAGGTTGAAACACCCAAAGCTGTTCTCAGTAGCGTGTGATATTGGATAATGGTGCCATCAATCCCTGCCACGGGGAGGTGGTGGGGAGACCTGCACAACAGTCCCTGTGGGAGCCAAGGCTCAGCTCACTGCAGAGTGGGACCCTCCTGCCCTGGATGCTGCTGCTGGCACACTGGGTCCCAGGCCCTTGGGCTGCCTCCCAGAGCTGGATAGATGCTGCTGGTAAAGGATTGCAGATCCAAACACGAATTATGTGCTTCTGTCACACAGTGAGCTCTAAAACAAGGGTTGTTTTGGGTGTTGTCTGACAAGCATATCCTGCAAAACCAAGATGAGCTGCTGCCTTCTTTTCTGTGCTAGCTTTTATTCTACCTGTGTAGAAGGCCATCTCCCCTTGCGAGTTCTGATTAAATCATTTGGAGATATGCTGCTATGGGATGCAGACTCCTGATTCCTGTCAGAGGCACTGGGAGAATTACTGGTGCCCGTGCATAGAAAATGTCTACCTTATTACCATAAATAAATAGAAACCCACCACATATTGTCAGGGATTTCTGTGTTAATCATCACATTTTTCAGATGAATTTGGTCCATGGTGACATATCTCTAAAGAAGTATTAAATCTACAGATGAAGACAGGAGCACAGCTGATTAATGATTGTAATGATTCTTTTCATTTATGGTTGGGATCTGGAAAGGGCACACTGGTAGAAAATTTATGTAATACTCCTATACCTATATTTCCCTTCCTTGTCTTCGATCATTTTTCTCTGCCAAGAGGTGTGAATAATAGAATAATAAACTTAGGAATATAGGTCTATATTCAATGCTTGATGTTATTATAGAATATTTAGAAATTGGTCTTTATTCTTTATTGTCTCAATGGTCAAGTCTAAAATCAAAGCTCTGCACTAGAGATGAGAGATATGACTTACTTTCCCAGCTATTCTAATTAGATTTCTGATGCTGCTGAGGTCTTTGCAGTTTTGCCATCTGTAAGGTAAGAATGATGATAGTGGTTACCTTGGCAAGGTATTTTGATAATAATGAACATAAAGAGTTATTGAGAGCTGGGTTTTTATTTTCAGATAAATATTACATTCAAATTATTTTTATTTGTCACCCAATTAATACATTGTATTTGTAAATTTTGCAACTTTTCTTCCTCTTGTGATGGAAAAATTTTAATTTACAGTTTTCAAAAGGTATTTCATTTTAGTAATTAGAATACTCTTTTGGTTTTGTTTTCTTTTTTTAAATTTTCCTCTGGTGGATTCTAGTCAGTACATGTTTTGCTGTACTTATGCTTTTCTTTAAGGAATAACAATGGAGACAGCAGGTGTGGTGATTGATTCTGGTGATTGATTGACTAGTTAAGTGCTGATGTCTCTAGGAGGAGTTAAAGCCATTTTTGTAAAATTGAAAATGAAAGAAAATTATAAGGGATGGATTTTTTTTAGTGATTGAGACAGCTTTTGCTTTGTATTGTTAGAAAATGAATTTCCTGCACAGTAGCAATTAGATTTCTTGAATTATATTATCATTCTATTCAGTTTAATATTATAGTTGTCACTTACATAATGAGCCTTGATACACGGAGCCTTGCTATTTCACACAGGGAACGTGAAAGAAATAAGTACCTACCTCTAGATTTCCTTGCATGCCCAGTAGTGTGCACAGTAAGTTTTCAGATCCAAATAATGGAACCAGCATGATTTCTAAATGGTAAAAGACATCCTTACTGCTGACTACCAGGGAGCAACACCAGCTCTCTGCTGGCATGTTCTTGCTTTTGCTGCTTTGTCTCTACTTAGAAATTCCCACATCCACACTGACTGGTTATCATTAATATCATTAATTTTATGCTTTTATTTGCTTGGATATGTTTGTGCTTTAGTGTTTAACCTTTTTAATTTAGATTGTAGACAAAATATGAATGTATTTTTTCTAATATGAAGACACATGGTCACAATATAAAAAAGGACTGTGAGACAGGCTATTTATAAGGAAAATGAAAGAGGGGGTTTAGCAAGTGTCTAGTAGTGCTGTGCTACCTGTGCCTTTAACTACCTTTCCTTTCGGGGAAGCCTCAGATTTGTTGCAGTTGGGAGTTTTTTTTAGCCTTTCAGCCATGTCACGCCATTAGAAGGAAATAAGTCAGTTCCAAATTGGGGTGGGCAGATAGACCAATTTCATCTCAAAGCCGGATGGAGCTGTGTGCTGTGATACACATGAATTTCCAGGATGGCTGGGATGAGGGAACTGAAACTACACTAGCAGGATTAGAAACCTTTTGGAAAGTGCTCTTCTGGAAGAGAGCATGTTCAGTGCAGACGAATAATGCCAGTGCCACCTGGAAAATGATGAAAAACAAGGCCTGTAGATAGGACCAACCCAAGTCCAGTACCATTCATAAATTGTTGAGGAGTATACCAGCTGGCAGTAAAATTATCCCATGTTCCATCCTCCAGACATTAAAAAAAAAGTAAAAAAAAGTTCTCACAAATGTCAAAGCAAATTTAGTAGTAAATTTGCAATGTAGTAGTTTGACAGAAAACGTTGATAAAAGAAGTGAAAATTATGTACCCTGTGTGAATTACGCTACAATGCTCTCAGCAAGGTATGCGTATCCCCAGTCAGGTGCACTGAGATGTGCATTTGTATGCTTATACTTATTTCTAACCATCCTTTAACTTGAAATAGTACTATTTCTGTCCACTTTAATGGAACAGTGGTATATTTTAGGATATGCATGTTTAAGATTTAGATTGTTTCTGATCTGCTTCCCACAAAATAAACAAACCAGTCTCCTTGGTTTGGGGTTTTTTGGCCGTTATGCCATGCTTGCTCAAGGTATTCAGTAGTAGCAGTGTCTGAAATGGGTTCCTGACAATAGCTCACTTCCTAGCCAGCTCCAATTTAGGCAGGACTTTGGTGTGTTTCCTGTTATGACAGCGCCTGGTTGTTTCCTTTTTGTGCTTATTAGGTCTTGATGCTTAATGAAACTGTGCTCTTTAGAGACTCCAAAATGCATACCAGTCTCTATCTCGTATTGTTTTGGATGATCCACAGAGTTTCTCTTTGGTTTGTTTCCAAATGAAATTGTGCCAATTTTGCACGTCTGCCCTTGTGCAGACCCGGCTGCCCCACAGCATCCAAAAAAGGGGCTCTGTGGGAAAATGGCGACGCAGAGACATGATGGATGAGGGGACTTCGTTGCCTGGCACATGTCTGAGGGTCTCTCTTCCCTGTTTGTGTGGTGGGAGGTTGGAGGAACACTCCCTGAAGTGGCTGTGAGTGGCCACTGGCACGTGCCCTTGCAGGTCTTTCACCAAGGGACACCTTTCCTCCAGCCAGGGGTGCTTTGCAGACTTCAGGCACCCACTTGCCCTCCACAAGCTTACCTTGGTTGGTTTCTTGGAGATAAAGACAAAGGATGGGCTCAGCCGCAGCATGAGGGATTTCAGGAAAATCGGGCACTTAGTTTGAGGCTTTGCTTGGGCATTAAAAATGATGGTGTTTGTGCTTGAGGAAATAGGCTTGTTGGATTTGAAGGCATCTACTTAGTCACCTTATCTGCAAAATGATTTCTGTGTTTATATGAAGAGCACGTGACTTCTTGGAAAGTTGCAGTGTTTTTAATAGAGAGTGAGTGTATAAATAAAAGGAGTAATTGAAAAGTTCATGGCTTACCTGCCAAATCAGATTTTTTTCCAGCCATTATCTAAGAATTATTGGTAGATGTACTAATGCCTGATGGAGGGACACTGTCCTCATGGATGTGAGTAGTAGTGACCACAAATGGAAATGAGCAAAATGTCCTTCCATAATTGTGCAGAAATGATTTTCAAATCAAAAGGCCATTTTGTTAAACCAACTAGTTTGGATGTAGTGTTTCACAGTAACTTCTTGTTTAGCAGCAGATCCTTTTTATGCTAAAAATCATTGCTTATTCATGACTCCTAGCCTTACATGAATAAACCCTTTCCATTTCACCTTGCCTTACTTACCTTGAAACACAATCACTTCATTTTAGGTTTTTAAATAAATGTCAGTTAAAATAAGTGTTTAATTAAATAATAAGGACCTCTGTCGCTCAGCTGTTAAAGATCAAGCTCCTTTTGGCTGCAAAAACTTTTCAGACATTGCTTAGCAAAACAAACTTTATTTTTAAAAAGGCATCTGGTATTTCTGGACACAACATTCTCTGCTAAATCTAATGGCCAGTTTTTTTACTGGTGTTTTCATTGTCTTCTAAGACTTGCTAAGCTACTGCCTAACCTTGATTTATGTCAGTAATGAAAACCAGCGTTTTGGAGCAACATATAATCAGTCACTTCTTCATACATCCCATGACTGGCCATTATCTATCTTAATTTACTTCTATCATAGATTTCTGAAGCAGTAAATCTCCTGAATGATCTCTTTTTGAGCAGGTGTTGCCTTTGCAATTTTATCCTTGTTAACAGTTAATAATTTTCTACAGTTCTTTCTATAGGTAACAATAGGGTGCATGTTTCTCCTGTTCAGAGCTTTGTATATGTATGTCCAAGGAAGGAAAAAGGACATGCTTCAGTTTTTAAATGTGTTGTATATTTTGCTTTAGCTCACTGCAAACAAGGAATGCTCTTGTAAATTCTGTACCCTGCATGCAAGGAGCAATGAAAACAAAAAAGATAAAAAACAGTTATTCTGTAGGATGGTGCTAAATGATAGATCTTTTCAGGCAGAAGCATAGTTCTTTTGGTAATAAAACTGCAGTCCCTTTTTTTCTTTTGATCTTCATAAAAAATTAAGAACTCAGTGATGAATCAGTGTTGCATAAATGAAATTATACGGTGGTAAGTAACATTAAGCAAATTTTATTTAGTTGGGGTTTTTTTTACAGGCTTGTGAAAATTTGACTGTAGCTCAGGTCCTTTGTAATTATTTTAGAAGTTTAAACCATTCATATCTGGAAAATATAAAAGTCCTCCAAGATTTCTCTGTGTCTCTTTAGTTGCCTATGCATAAAAACCTGTGAATTTCTGGCATTTGGAGTGGGGGACTCAGGATTTCAAATCACAAGGTTAGCATAAAAACCTGTACATTTAAAAGGCTTTTTTTTTTGGATTGCAGCCCTCATAAAGCACCTCTTGAGAGATGTATACCAGACCAGTGCATTGCTGGGTCTATCTTACAGTCCTAGACTTCCTAAGACTGCTCTTGCTTGTTTTCCTATGTTTGATGAGCGACCTTGCAAAAGAGCTTTTTGGATTCTGTGCTGTTTCATCATTGCTTAAAGGGGTGGATCTTCACAGTCTGGCTGCATGGTTCATGACTGCTGAACACCTTCCCCCTAGGTTCTTGCCTCCTTGTGCCCTTTACCTCTCAGAAGTTGTGCTTTACCCTGCAGCCCTCTGAGCACACGTATCCTGGAACCTGAAACATTTGCAAAGTCTTTTGTCTGCAGTTATTATACGAAAACATGATAGACAGGAGTATTCTCATGCAATTCTCTGTTTCGGTATCCTCAGCACTCTTGAGCTTTCTCAGGGCTAAGGTCAGTCTGCTGTTATGACTTGCTTCTTTTTTTTTTTTCCTGCGGTTGCAATCTGAGTCATGGAGAAAGCCTGTGGACCTTACCTATTTTCTGATCTGAATTTCCTTAAAATTAGCTTATGAGACTACCAGACTAAACTTCGTGTGATAGCCATGTGCCCAGCATGCTTGTTGAATAGCTGAGATAGCTCATCAGGACACTGCTTAACTATCACTTACCTGAAATTCACACCTGAAAACCTGACTGGTCCTGGATGTCAGCGGATTTACTAACAGATGATCTGTTTCCAGTGACTGGAAAGGCTTGGAGTACACGTGTGTAAACAGCTTCAGTGGGGCTCAAGCCTGTATCATGCCTTTTGTCTTGTACCTCTGTACACACCCACTGCTGCATGCTCTGAGTTAGACGAGGCAGGTAAGGAAATAATGAACTGAAACTGCTGCTTTAGCTATGGTAATCTGAGTTCAGTTTTCTGACTTCTCACTGGAAGTGCACAGAATAATTTGCTTACAACAAAGTGGTACAACAACAGTGGGGAAAGTAGTTTGAGAAGATGATGGGCTGCCAGCTGATCCCAGGGAGGAGGGACTGTGCACATCCCGTGCACACCATGAAGTATATTAGCAGGCATATTGGGAATAGTTGGGGAGAGCAAAATCACCTAACTGTAAAGTTGCATTTCTAGTGCTGTCTAATACAAGCTGGAGAAAATTCTATTAGTATCACCTTACATTATATGTTATTGGTTTCAAAAGCACACTTTAAAATGAGCCTAAAAATAAACCCATGGGAAAGAAAAGACATTAAGAAGAATTTTAATGACCTTTCTAAAGACTCTGCTTTCTTTTGTGTAATTCACCTTTTTTTCTTAGAACTTGGTAAAGTCCATGGATTTGTTCTTGGGTTTTTTGGTTTTTTGTTTGGTTGTTGTTTGTTTGTTGGTTTTAATTAGGTGGAAACTGCCTTCAAAATCTATTATTATTTGCTGAAGTATTTTATCTTTCGAGTACTTTAAAAGTCATAATCAGCAGATTGCCAGGGACAATCAATCAAGGACAGTCAAGGACAAAAACGCCAACCAGCAGCCTTTTCTGATAAAGAACTTTATCTCTAGTTTAGCTTTCTCTTTTCCAGCTCAAATAACTCACTGCTCAGCTGAGTCATCCTCCAGCACAGCTCATTACCAAGCTGCAACTTGCATATACATATAAATCACTCCACCAGCTGCTTTTTGGTTTAGCGGGGCCAGGACTTGCTTTGGATACAAATTTTGAATTTCTTTCCCTGAAGTTGCATTTTGCGTGTGTTTCGTTGTTTGAAATCTCATTCATGTTACAGGTCTATGGTAATGTTTACATGAACATCAGAAAGCTGGTGATTTTTCATTGCTGAAGCTGGAAACCAAGCCAAGCGGGAAGTTAGTAATATTTTTTCTCACCATTCCCATCTACTCTCCCATTCAAATGCAGGAATAAAGGCATGGGTGGGGAGAGGCAAACAAAATCCAGACATGATCATCATGGATCTGGTCCTCTAAGGAGTGGAAGTGCTTTGTCAATTTTATTGAAAATGTAGTGTCATTAATTGTTATTGTAGGGGAAAGTTTAGATTTCATCAGCTGGTGGACTGGGACAATAACAATGCTTCTGTTAAGGCTTCTTTGCTTCCTTCTCTAATGCTGTTAGTAAACTCTCAGTACCACGCTGGGAAATAACATTCATCTAAATGTGGGCCAAATAACTTGTTTGATGGTGACGCTCAGCCTAACCTTGAGATAAATAGCAGGATGTGCAGCACTTGGCTTACAGCACGGTCTGTTTCACGACCCGCGGAACAAGTTACTCACATCTTTTCAGTAGAGATAAGTGGCTAAGTGGACTTATTTTAAAATATTTAGTTGAGAGAGTGATAAGCAGTGATACAAATCTTCAAACTGAAATTTGAATTAAGGTTCTTTTAAAAACTTTCTTACACAGACACACCTGTTTTTTGGGTTTTTTGGTTTTGTTTTTTTTTTTTCCTCCAAGGACCGGAGTGGCATGGGGAAAGCAGCACAACCTTGAAAAAGGTTTTCTTAAGTCAGTCGGACTTTGAAGGACTGTTTTTGCTGTTCCTGCTGTTGTTATCTGAGAATGCAGAAAATAGCCAATTGTAACAAAGCTCAGACACTGATACAAACCCTCCCATAGGTTTTGACTAGTGAGATAGAGGGTAGACCTTCTTCACTCCTCTTTGTAAGGTGTTTCTTTAGCTGACCTTGGTGCTCTAGAGAAGCAGATGTTGTACCAAAAAGGCTATTATCTTTGAAATAAACATGACAAAAATGTTTTAAACAAAACCATAACTGTATGGTAACAGTGCTGCCAAGGTATTGATGTGTGTAGTATACCCAGATTTGGCTTCATCTGATTGGTGTATGTTTACCATCTATGGATTTCATTTGTGTTCTGTAAGGAGCTCCTTCATTTCAATGGACTTGATGGTCCAAGGCTGTCAGGTAACCTTGAGCTAATCCTTGATAGCTGAAAGAAAGGAAAATACACAGCTAGCTCAAAAGGAAAAGCACGTCAACATAAAAAGAAAGTTGACTCTGAAAGCTGCATAGCTGAAATCTTTAATGCAGAAGAGTGGTAGATATTATTTTCATCAAAATTAATACCTCTGGAAAAAATACCTTCTCTTGAAGCTCTTCTGGCTTACTGTTTCAGAATTGTAACACTGTAAAAGAGTGTAAAGTGTACACTGCTAGACTGGTATAAACCAACTTTTTATATTATAGGGATTGGTTACATAGATATTTTTCTTTCTTTCTTTTTTTTTNAGAGAAGATACTATTAGTTCTAAGAAGCCAAGGTGCTATTTCCTTGAAATCAGTGGTAAAAAATCTCACTTGACTTTCAGGGGGATTATGTCACCTCTTGTTTGAGACTACCCCAAGGAAAGACCAGTGCTTGACTATGGCTTTGTCTTTCTCTTGCTGACTTCTAATATTATGATCTGCCATGCGTGTCATGGAAGATCTGCACTCAACAAAACATCTTTTGTTTCTCACAGCAATGCATCTTCTTTGTAACAAAGCTCTGGTCTTGGTTTGGTGCCACTGTGAATTCTTGCTAATGGTAAATGCCAACATACACAACAGGATATAAGACCAATATTGTAACATGACAGCATAGATTTTCCATGGGTTCAATATGACAGAGTCCTGTAGTCTAAGACAGCTTAGAAAAATGAACAATGTCCTTAGTTTGAAACAGTTCAATGGAAATGCGTGATTTCTGTTCCTTTGCCCGCCCCAGAAATCCATCCATCTTTTGCTGCTTTAGACAGACTTAACTGTCTAAAGCAGAGTTTTGAACTGTACTTAAAACCAGCCTTGTTTGGTCTTTTGCTTTTTATGCTTCAGCTGTTTCAGGACATTGCCTTTACTTATGTGTTCTTCTCTGAACCTTCTTAGTTGAATGCGTTCTCTTATAAAGCTCCTTGTTTCTGGATCTCTAACTTCAAGGCAAATGTGTATGTGGCAATGGAAGTTGAATGTGATTTACCAATACCATAATTTGTTTTGAAATGTTTTCAGTAGTGTGTTGAAGTCTTTGCTATTGATGCTCTTAGTAGGACTGCACTTCTACATACAGCTCACATAATGATGTTGGATTTAGCAATTCTTGTAGTTTCAGAGGGCAGAAGCCTTGCTCTTCTCTGTGACTGTTGGATGGGTTGTTTTGTTTTGAGTTTTCTTTCTATATGTAAAAATTCCTACTGAAAGACTGCTGAGCTTAAAGTCTTTTGTAAAACAGATGCTTTCTCTTGTAAAGAAACAATCACAAGTTTTTCGCTAAAGGATGGTTTAATTATTCCTCAAGAGAATATTTTATCACTCAAGAGCCCATGTTTCTTGGCATCTAAAAGAAATTGTATAGAACATTGTATTAAAGGATATATCTTTATTCTTTTCTAAAATAGGGCTGTGTAGATTTCAAATCAGATACTGGACAATAATTGGGAAAGGTCTTGTCCTGATAAACGTTCACGAAGAGGAGTCACTAAGCTATGCTGGTTCCTTGCATGCACACACCTTTGCATGTGGCCTCATCCCTGGGAACTGCAGGGGTCAGTGGACACTCCTCAGATGTCTTTTGATGGCATCTCTGACAACCTCACATTGGAAAACCCTGTTGTCATTTAACAGTTCTTCCAAGCCTGGGACACGATGTGGTTTGATGCCCGCAGCTTGGTACTGAATCAGGTTGTGCACGAAACATTCAACTAGACATTGATGCACTGTGAGTAAATCTTCACAGTGGCTTTGGGGTTTGACAGGGCTCCTAGCACCTGAGCCTCTCTAATTTAGCTGCTCCTCAACGCTTGCTGTTGCTGTTTGAGGATCTGCCCTTGAAGTGCCACAACAAAAGCCTCTTGGAGAGAATGGGCAATACTTCAATATGATCACTCTGAGCCACAAAGACCAAGTGCACAAATAGGTGTAATTAACGAAATAGATTCTAATATCTCTAAAGTACCAAACCCTCTTTGGGCAACCACTCCTTTTTTTTTTTAGTGCGTGGATTTTTGATGTGATAAATCCTGACAGCTCCTGCAGAGTGATTATAGCCTGGTACAAAACCAAATGCTTTTATGCCAAGGCTCCAAAGACTCATGGCACCAAAAGTCTTGGGATGACTTTCTATTAAATATGGTAGTGACACATGTACTTAAAAAATATAACATTTCCTTTGAAACTCTTCTAGCACATATACAGAAGCTGCTGTTCTAAAAGTGTTTATGCAGTCAGGATATTTTTTCTCTTAGCAGTGCAGCCTGTATTCCATGAAGATAATAGTTGGTATTAGAGCAAATATTTTCAGTCGCTTTCAATTTCAAAACATTTAAAATATTGTAGGATGTTTTAGCACACATTTTACCTGTTTTACAGTTAAGAAGGCTGAAGTACAAGCTGAATGGTTTGTCCGAGATCACAGAATATAGCAGTGGTAAACCTAGAAGAAGAATTATGGTGTTTAAACCTGTTGTTTTCTAGCTTACTTAATGCATGCTTTCCTATGGTGCTGAATCTAGGGGTTAAAGTGCAGAAAATGCTTGTTTGGTTCAGAGATGTAGGACTGCAAAAGCAGCATTTAAAACTAATGCATAGCTTTACTATTCCGATTTGGTTTTGTACTGATGTCAAACCAAATTGCTTGGTTATTTTCTTCTCCCTCCTAACCTCATCCCCTTCCCCCCAATCCCGAAAATAAAGGTGGCTAGACTGTTGAGTAAAATGCTGTTGAGGTCACTCAAAAGAGACATGACTGAAGCTGTTTGGAAAGAGGAAAACAGAAAAGTTGAAACAACTAATCCTTTTGTGTAGCACTGCAAATAGAGCCCTCATGAGCTGAGAAAGGATTGTGGGATTGGGGGAAGGGGAGCAGCATTTCAGTAAGCAGCTAGGACAGAAGTGTTCCAGCAGAAGATGATTTTGGGAAGTAGCTGTTTGATGAAGTGCTATTTTACCTGAAAGAATTAACCTCCTACAATAATAAAAACCTGTCCTCCTGCCGTTTTTTTCCCCTTTTTTTGGTGATACTTTAATTACTCTTAAATGTAGGTCACTGATTTTGGCAAACTTGGATGTGGCTTTTGTAACTTAAAAATTCTGCACAGCTTGCTCACCAGGCTGGACTGAGTTCACTTGAGTGCATGGAGGAGTTGGATGGAGCAGCGATCTGAGGAGGGGCACGAGGGAGTCTCCTGGTGTGGCAAACCTCACGGAATTTGTGGATGATGTTCCAGCTGGCCTGCTGCTACTGAAGGCAACTTACAGCAGCTGAAATGCTGTTCCCTGTTTTTCTGCTTGTGTCAAGAAATTGAGATGTTTCTGTTGCATTTTCTATACCTGACAGTTTGTGAGGTCAACATAGAATGCTGCTGTGCTAGTGCTGTGTTCAGATACACAGGTCTGCAGCAACAAATCTCCTTGTTGCACATATAGTTCTTGATGCTGGTTTTGTGCCTGAGATAAGCGCTGTGCATGAGATTGGGAGCTGTCACCCTCTGAATTTTCTGATCTTTGTGTAATTAAATTATTTGCCGTGGTATTGCATTAGCTGCGGCGGGCAGGCATAGCCTTGACTGCATAGGGATCTCTTGTCAGGTTACTGTACAGTGTAGAGTGTGGTTCTCCAGGATACTCAGGCTATCAGCATGTAAATTTTTCTGGAGCACAGTAAAAAATGGGATTAATAGGTTAGGATCATGCCACTAAGCTGGTGCTGAAAAGGTCACTTATTTTTCCTCCATCCCAAATGGATTGAGCTTTTCTAATTTCAATATTTTATAATTTAAAATTAATGGCTTGTCTGGATTATTTTCCATCTTTTATATCAGAGTTTAACAAAAGAATATAATGGGTTCTTTTTCTAGAAGGGTGGTTCCATGCTCACCCCTCAAGAATGGGGTACAAGCAGGGACGGGCAGGCAAGCACTGCCTGTACATGTTACACTATCCAGCTTTTCAGGAGCCCCGCTGTGCCCCTGCGGGAGGGTGGGTGTTGAGCAGTGACTGTGTCAGCTGCTCGGAGCTGCTGGGCACGCTGGTGAGCCCACAGCTATTTCAGCAGAGTTGACATAATTCTTACAAAGCTGCAGTAGTCATGTTTTGGGAATAGGAACTTGCAAATAGCTTTCTACTGGAAACCATGACTGCTAGCCAGTAGCTTTGTGATACAAATTCAGGAAATACCTCCTTGCAAAAGACTTCATGGAAGCTCATGCAAAAGATTGCAGAAGAGTTTTATTCCCCATTTCAAGAGTATCAAACACGTTTGGCTCCAGGAGATAATTTCTGTTCTTCAATTCCACTTTAAGCTGTAATATTCTTTTGGGGTGTGACATGAAAGGTGGATTTCTGCTTTACTAAGCACAAGTAAAGCATGAGGGCACAGCCGTAGTAGGGATAGCCTTTGGCCATTAAAACCCAAGTAATACTTAGCGTGTTTGTTTGGCTTTGCCAAAGCTATATACAATAGCTTTCTCAGAGTATGTAACCTGCAGGGGCTTTCCTACATCATGCTGGCTACTGTTTTGATTTGGAACAATAGAAACATCAACATGCCTTCTAATTTCCTCTGCTCTGGTTTTCTTTAATATAATTAGCTTACTAAGCAGTAGAAGATAGGGTCATTAGCAGCAACTCCATTCTTTGCCTTGACATGTTAGCTGCCCACTTTTCCTTCCAAATTATCCTTAAAAATCCAGTTCATTTCTAACTATTTTATAAGAGCACACTCAAATTTGTGTTTTTCTTCCTTGTTTCTGCATTGCTGCTCCATTTGAGTCCAGAGAGACTCAGGTGGTGACTGCTTTTGTGCAAGATATTGTCCTCTCAGAGACCTGTGAAACTGTTTACATACAAGGGTACGTAAAGATGGAAATACGGGGCAGATTTTAAAATTTAGGGGATCAGGAGTGGTTGGCTTCAACTCCTAGAGCCTCATCAGATGAGGTGAATGAATAATTAGGTAACAGCAATATATGAGAAACACCTGGAAATGAACACCTGTGTGATTTGACCCTCTGTTGTGTCAAACAAAAGAGAGAGAGACGAGTTGGTAATTTGTATGAAAGTAAGCACCACTGGGCCCAACGTGGGCCTTTGATCATCAGAGTAACCAGGCTTTTTCTACCTAACTTTCCTTATTGATCCCTGCAACTGCAGACAGCATTTTGGGGAATGGATTTTGTTTCCAATCAGGTTTTTCTTTCTCTGTATATTTTTCATTGCTTTTTCTTTCACAACCAAAAAGCACCTGAAAGATTAAAGAAAAAATACCAGTTAGGACTTGTCAAATACCTTTTCCATCCTGTCAGATGTTTTATGAACTGAACTATCTACGTAACTGAATTAATTTTCATTATAAATACAGCAGTTGTGTTTATCTGGGAAATACTGTGGTTAAAAATGACTCATATATACCTTACAGAACTATTCCACAGTAAACATTTATTTTGTGTGTAAGATAAATCCCAAAGGCAGAGCTCCTACTTCAGCCTCTGACTAGATTTTCAGACAGATTGTCTATTTCAAAATAATTTGAGTCTTCTACATTTTTAGAATACTTCTTTTTTTGATAACAGCCACCTTATAATGGTATTTCTAGACTCTATGGCATCGTCTTTTCTGTGTATGGTAGAAATGATCACCTCCAAGTAATTTTATTTATTTTTCTAACCAAATAATAATAGAAACACACCTTCTATATTACAAACGTTTGCTGAAAACACCATGTTTATATAATTAAACAGAGAAATTATTTGGCTTTGTATATTAGGAGACAAAAGGATCTATTTTATACTTACTTATTTTGAAGATGCTGTGCATATATTTCTGTCTGTATGCTGTAAATTAAAGAATGCTTGCTTGTTTCTGTTCTGTTATAGAACTTAAGTGCAATTACAGGATGCATTTACTCAAGAAAAATATTTTAAAGAAAAAGTCAGTCTAATTTGGAAGCTTGGAGTGTGATGTTTTTGAAATTGATGTAAATTGATGCATAATAGTAGTATAGTTGTCAAAAGTAAGGTCTGCACGTGGCTATCCTGCTTCATTACTCACTTCTGATAGAGAAGTCCAGAATGCCTATAGTTCTATATTTATGGATGCCTTTTTTAAATGATTAATGCTTTTATTCTACATTATGAAAGCTTATATTGTCTTGCATTGAAAACTGCAGTGACTATTGTTAATTTCCTGCTCTTATCTATGCAAAACATTGACTTTGCAAGCAATGATCCTTTTGCAATGTAGGAAAAACAACCAGACTCTTGGTAACTATCTTCTTACTTTTTTCCCCCTGTGGCAAATACAGTGCAGATTTACAGTGCTGTTATACTGACTGATGAAAGCAAATGTTTTCCTAGGAATTGCATTTTTTCCTATCCTGGCAGCTACTTTAATCTCGTCTTACAAATTAATGTGAAAAACACCGTTCACTGTCCTGGTAAAATTTAAAAGGTTTAATAAAAAGACAATAGGAGACAAACATAAAACGAAGGGTTAAACGGCCGGGTGCTTGGCATGCTGCCAAGAGCACGCTGCTGCTACAGGAAAGTCTTTTTAAATACATGTTCCGACACATCCACCTGTTGCATAGTCAATTTTTTCTGGGAACTCTTTTGCATGGCCACTCCTTGGATCCGCCTTTTTAGAGCATGCGTGTTTCTTGGCTTGAGGTTTTAATATTGTTTTTACTACCTTTTAATTTGGGGGGTGGTCTCAGTCTTTGGCAGGCGGTGAATGTTGATAATTGTCGTGTCAGCTGCAGGGCTCCCATCGCACATTCACAGGCTGTAATCTCAACTAGGCGAGTAGTTTAAGCATACTATCTCTAAAAAACTTATGTTTAACTTTTGCTATTAGCAGAGAGAAGGGAGAAAAGGAAAAAAACCCATATCCATACAGAAAAGCTATTTTAACATTATACTTATAGCATTTATCCCAATATTTGCGAAAAGCCAATACTATAACGTGCACTTATAACATTAAGGTAACATTTCATCTTTGTTAGATAAAGAATATAATCTGTGTATCTCCAGATTGGAACCACGTGTGGCTGTACTGAACTTCTGCAGTGCTTTTCACCAAAAGCAAGGTCAAGGCTAGGATTTCTGCAAGATCAGTAACACGATGCTTAAGAAGGCTTTTCTCAAAACTGTGGTGGGAATCTCTGTTGGAATTGCAATGTGAGTGAAGAAGAAATAAGGTAAATAGATGTCCACGCATATGCTCACATAGCTAATGGTTAAACAAAGAAATTGATAAAAGTGACTTGGAAAGAAAGCATATAGTTACAATTTGCTGTAATAGTTAAGGTATAAATGCAGAAATAGTGACAGTCTAATGGAACTCTGAAGGTCCTTTGACCCCATTTCCTTTAGTCTCTCAAAGTTGCCTCCTTGTTCTGCAAAGGCTGAGAGGAGGAACTCAGACACAGCTGCAGTTGTGAAGGAGCTGCTGATGAAGTGAAGGGTGGTGTTGTGTGGGGAGGGGAGAGAAGAGGGCAGGAGAGGGCCGTTCTCTGGTCTGGGCAGTGTCTGGTTCATGCCTGCTGAGGTGCCTTAAGCACTGTCCTTCCACAGGTCTGCTAGAGATGCCAGTGAATCTCTCATAAGGAAAAGATGGGAATGACTGACTATTCACCTCTTCCTAATGTGTGTTGCATGCAGCAGTTGATGTGAACTCCTGGTCCATAATGCGAATTCTTGCAATGCATTCTTGCTACTACGGTTAATTTTTTCCTGTGAGTTATGAAGGGAGATATAAATGACCTCTGTCATACATATTTTTATTAGAACAGCTTTCATGTTTCAACTTTTTTCATCAAAAGTAAGTATTTTACTTGAGCACCTGGATAAAACTGCTTTTCAGACTTCCCAGATATCCTCTAATTTTATTCCTGCAGTAGCAAGAGGAAGTATTCTTTTATTCTTCTTCACAGATTTGTAGAATGCAGGTATCAGGCCGATATGTCATAATGAGGTAGTCTGACTCCAACATTGCTGATAGTTTGGTACAATTAAGTCAGGCCTAATCTTAAAATAGGCCTAAATCCTGAATAAATATAGCATTAGGATTGCAGTGAATAATTCCTGCTTTTTAAAAACAGTAATTGAATGCACAAATATTAAAGGCAAACCACATGGGGGCCCAGTATGTAAGATTTCTAATCTACTTACCAGGATCATTTTATATGACTAGATTCAATTAAAAAAGATAAATACATTCAGTTTTCTCAGTGGAGAACCTGTACATACTTTGTATTCAATCTGACTCATAGGGTGTAATTTTAAGCATTCACTGTGGCAGTGATTTGAATTTTTTGACCCTCCCAAAAATGAATTTATTGCATTTATAAGAGTTGTGGAAGACCTGTCAAATCTTATGAGGAGTTTGATATTTTTCACTCTAATGTCTGCCCTCCTCTTTCTTTGCATCCTCTGTCAGGGGTGAAGGGAAAAATCCATTTCTGCCTTCCTTCTCTCATCTCCAGATTCCTGCAGTTGCTTAAGCTGCTGGTGAAGGGCTGGGAAGGTGGGGTTAGCAATGTTCTAAAAGAGCAGCTGCTGCAAGACACTCAGAGCTCATCTGTCAATGTCCAGAAATTTGTAGAAAATATTTGCTTGTCATGACCTGTCTGGCAGTTGAGTTAGATTTGAGTCCAGGACATGGTAATAAGATTCCCAAAACTCTCATTAGAGAGAGATAGATTTAGATTCTAGGTTGTTTGCTTGATCTGGGTTGATGCTCTGGTCTAAAGTGGAAACTTGTTTGAAAAATTTCTGTATGATTATCCATTTGTCTATAATGAATGAGTAGAGTGAGAACCATGCTATTAATCATCCAGGACTGACAATATTAAGGCAGTGAGGAGCTATTTAACATGATGGTATTACTGGACTGTAGCTTTGTTTGACCTTTTTATTATCAGCATAGAAAAAACCTGACCAGAAAAGTTTGCTGTAAATCTCAGGTTAAATTCTGTGTGTCGTTTATAAAGGTCATTGTGCCCAAGGCTCCTTATTTTCCACTTAATCGACTACCACTTCCATGGCCCAGTTGCATTTCAGCAAACATAGTTTCAGTGTTCTGTGACACACCCAGTGAATTTGCACAATGTGTGCTTGAAGGAAGCCCTGATCTTTTTACATGTGAGGACAATGATTCAAGTGTTTAAAATTATCAGAATGTTCTGCATATCAATTCAGCATTGTTGTTAAGCCTGAGTCTTTCTAAATGTGAAATTAGTAGATTTAAGACCCAGAGCTCCCCTGGAGTGTCCCCATAGATAGATTGTAGGTCACAATAACATGAGACAACCTAATTACCATAGTCATTGAAGGGAGTGAATGCACAGTAGGCACTGGATTATGAATGCTCAGTTCCAAGGAATCCATTCCCTGAATGGTTGCTGCTGGGTCCTTCACAGGCATGTAGGGTTTTTTATCTGTTTAGGCACAAATTTGTTGTACAGTGGTTGTGACAATATTATTGCTTTAAAGTATCGGCAAAGCTGTGAAAAATTAATCAGAAAATTCAAAATATATTTATGCAAATGCCTGATTATTTTTATTCTTTTCACGGTTAATCGGGGCAGGCAGCGGGGGTGGGTGTGTGGTGGAATCTGCTGATTCTAGTTTAGATTGTCATGCATGACTCCTCTGTCCCATTTACATTTGTTTTTGGTATTCTATATGACATTGCAAATGTGGGGATGGTGCCAGTCATAAAATTAGATTTTAACTGCATAGCTGAAGACTTTTTTTTGTTTTCTTCTTTTATTTATTTATTTATTTATTTTAATTAATGATAGTAGCCACAACACTGTTTCCACCATTAAAAGAATGGAATCCTGCTTCAAGCTGAGGAACAGACACCTTTCTGTCTTCAAAAACAGTACCTGGGTTCAGTTAGAGAACTGGAGTTCAATGCAGTTGCTCTCTGGAAATGTTGTTGTGTTCTCTGTTTATGGTCTACATTACCAATTTCTAAAACTGGACATATCTTACTCTCCAACAGTAACTGATGTTGCAGTGCTTATTTTTCTCCTTATTTAAAAGTTTAAAAATTTAGAAACTCACGGGCAGGTTCTGCTTGTCAGCACCCAAGTCAGATGGTCCACATCCTTTCTGCAATATATCACACGTGGGCATGCATGTGAGCACTTAGACCTCATCTTCAGAAGGACCAATTTATGTCATCTGGAGAGAGGCTTAAGAGAAAGAAGAATAAAGCAGATCTGTGTGTCACTTGTGTATATTGCTACAAAATCTTCATTGTGGATGGTGCCCTAGAGAGTTTAAGTGCAGGTAAGTCTCCATCCACACTCGCTCCCTTGTAGCTCCGGCGGCCGAGTTGGGCAGATTTGGCAGTTTTTATGACAAATTTAACACCTTGAAAACTTTCATCTTAAATTGGTTTGGTTACAGAACTGACTGGGACAAGAAGCTGGAAATGTTAATTTTGTTCTGTCATCTACCATTTCACTCCTTTCAATTGCGTTGAAATAATTCCACAGAGGCTGGTCTAAGTACCTGCATTTTTGTGGTTCACAAAATAACAACAGACTTGAATGACAGAATTTTGTTCCAAATGCCGCTGCTCAGTGTTGTGACTGGGTTCACTTCTACAGCAGGACAAGGGCAGCCTACCTACACTTACCAAATGGAAATAGTTTCCACTTTGTCATAATAGTGCAGTTTAAGAGCAGAAGCTGTGCCCAGAAGTTAAGTGAATTGGGAGTGTCAGTTCTGCTAGCTTCCCAAATACTTTTTATGGCAAAGCTTAGAGAATTTTAAAGATGATTTGCATCAACTCTAAAAGAGTGAACCCAGGAGAAATAGCTGTGGACCGCTTCTTTTGTTAGTTTGTTTGATTTGTTGTGGTTTTGGGTTTTTTTAGAATATAATTTTAGCAAACAATCCGGATAAATAATCTATTCTTAAAGCAATGAAAAGATTCTATTTAATGCTGTTTTTTAAAAATAATAATCTGATTTGCTAGTTAGTAGCATTGTAACTCCTAGTATTAATGATTTTGCTGAGGGCACAATCTTTAGACAAATGAGTTTTTTAGAGTAAGAATTTATTTATTTAAGAATAGAGCTAATACATATTATACAGTAACACTGCAGTGATGGTATGTCTTCAATATATACAGGTGCTTAAATATGCAGAGAGATAGAAAAAGTACATTTTACAACGTGCCTGTTTGAGCATCTAACTTGAATTTTAAGGTTATCTTGTTCTCAGTGGTAATTAAGCTCTTTCCCTGTTTCAGTCTCAAAGAAAATCTCCAGTGAAAGTGTCTTCTTATTTAGGCACATAAAGATCCTTGTCCTTTTTCTGAGGACACATTTTCACAAGGAAGCAAAGCTGTTGCTGATGGTGTGTTTACCATCATGAGTTGTGGCAAGAGTACTAGAAGTAATTTTGTTCCATGACAAATTTTTTCCGCATCAATTACACTTAATGTTTCCATGTCTGTTTGATAAAAAAGATCAATTCCTCAAACTAGGTCTTAAAGAAAGAAATCAAAATATATATTTCAGGTCTTCAAGCAAGATCTCTTTATTGGCTGAGCTACAAAACTGCATCTGGTCTGTAAGGCTGGAAGGACGTTTGAGGCAGGGAATGAAGTAGGAATATTTTCATCCTGAAGTCAGCTCTTCAGGTGGTAATAGGTAGTGCCCCTGCAGTGGGTGAGGGCCTGAGCTGGTTTTCCGAGGGCTCCGTGAAACAAGATGGGCCACCCCCTGCTCAGCCCCAGCCCTTGGGGACAAAGCTGTCATTATTTGATGGAGATTTAATGGTGCTTTGTGAAATGAAAGTTGTGGAGGCCTGCGTGGCTGTAGTCTTTGCTTTCACTGCGTGTTAACCACAGGGTGAGTAATTGAATGCTCATCCATGTGTGATCATCTGCACTGCAGCAAGCTCATTATCAGCATTAATGTGCTGAAGTCACCCGAGGTTCCGTAATGGTGCTGTATGTGGCCACTGAAGAAAAGCTGCTGTCTTTGTCCTTGTCCCAAGATGCCAGCCAGCAGTTCCCAATAGCTGTTGGAAAATCTCAATTTATAGAATTATTATAATTCCTTTCTGTGCTCATAAAGCTGCAAGCTGGAATCCAAAATCTGCCAAGAACTTGCATGCTTGCGTGACCCGGCAGCTGCCTGCTGGGTAGATGCTGTGGCTCTAATTTTATTTTATTTAGGGTGAGGACTGGGTGCAGCTGGTTAAGCATTGCATAGAATGAGACTGTAGAGAAAGAGCAGAGGAATAAAAACCAGAGTACTTCATGTGTTATCTCAGGTCTGTGGAAGAATGGTGTCTGAGGGCTTCATATTGTACCCTGACAACAGGTTATTCCATTTCTGCTGCATTTTCTTCAGGGTTTTCTTTGAAACTCCAAGAGCTGTATCTGTTTTGTTCCATAGTGCTAGCAAAAGTGTGCAAGTGGGTGAACACACCTAGTATCAACAGTGAAAACCAGTAGTGAAGACAAAAAGGATGTGGTGAAATGTGGGGCTGCCATAGGGAGAGGCAGCTGCTCCCACTTGTGTGAGGACAGGTTGTCTAGAAGATACTCTTGGGAGCAGAAAAACTTTTCCTGATGTTTTCTATTGTGTTCTGGATCTCTACAATACCCAATACTTGCTAATGCACCACTCTGGGAAATCAGAGATTTCTGAGAAGAGATCAACTGACCCACTTGGCTGAGCGATTTCTTGAATGTTGTTGTCACATCACTCCTCTATACCATGCTGGAGATCCTGTGACACAATCCCTACACCACCAGTTCCCTGCCAGTGGCATTTTTGTCCTTGTGGCCCATGCCACTCCTTTTAAAGGTTATTGATCTCCTCCAGAAGCACTCATAAACATACTCTGCTAAATACAGCAGTGGGAGGAAGGAGAGACTTTGCAGCTGGAATGGGAATTGGAAATTCAGAGCATGTCTTCTGCTGCTGCCCAGGGAAGCACTGGCTGCTGAAAGGGAATTGATCCATGTCAAAGGTGAATGAGGGGGTGGAGAAGACAAACCAACTTTTTTTACATTTTTACACATGTATTTGGAAAGGTGGGAAAAAGAATGTTAGCAACTATTTCAGGCAGCTTTTTTTTGGGTAAATGACAAAGCATTTTGGTATGCAGGAAACAACTGCTTCCCCTCTAGAGTTTTTTGGCACTTGAAAGGAAACAAGCCAACTCCAAAACTCTAAAGAGGAAAGCTGTTACAGAGACTGATTATTTGCCCTCTATAAAGCTTTTCACAAGTTTCTATTGCATCAGACAGAATGATGACTCTTCTACATCCCAGTAATATTACTGTGTTTCATATACAACAGATAACCTCCATGTGAAAATGGACAGTATTGGAGCTTTATACAATTAATGTATGCTACCAAGAACATTATATGTGGAATATTCCATGTAATTCAGTCCTCAAAATAGCTAATAAAGTGGCAAAATAATGAAGAATATTTATTGCAGTCTCATGAGGAGACTTGAAGCTGCTCTTACAGTTCAGAAAATTGAATGTTTTACGATGTTGTTGTTCTGTTTTAGAAACAATTTTTCTCTAAATCATTATTAGGTTGAGGGGTTTGGTTGTCTGTTGGTTTACAAGGACCCTTGGCTTAGATGTGTGTTTAGTGCATATGTAGCCTGATGATTGTGGTTATGTGTGTGTTCTCACAGCCAGACTGCTGGATTCATGCAAAGCCTTCCTGGCCTCAGAGATGGTCTGTGCAGACTTAGGAAGGAGGATGTTTGTAAGTCAACAGCTCAGGTATTTCTCTACAGCAGGAAGGGGGGTATTCATTGAGTAGGACTAGAGGACAGAGATGCAAAAACCTAAGGGGTTGGAGGGTGAGGCTCTGCTGTGTAAGTGCAATTTCCTTTATATGTAACTGGATGGCTTGAACAGCAAGAAAATTCACTTTGTCAAATCCTCATACTGCCTAGCTTCACATCTTGCTGTGGCTGTAACGTGGACCTTGCTAAGTCAGCAGGAATCGTGTGCCTGGATGGGGAAGCTCCAGCACTGGAATCACTGACTGAAAGGATGGCTAGAAATAGACCCGTTTGAGGGCTGAGCTTGGCCTTTTAAAGAAGTCAAAGCAGAGGCATTTGGTTTCACTCTTGTATTTATAAATAGCTATCTAGTGGTGCAGCACAGTTTGACCGTGCAGCCCAGGGTCGGCAGGGATTGCCCGAGTGCTTTCACCAGCTGTCAGTGCGGCAGCTGTGGGGTCCCAGCTGGAGCACCCAGTTCCTGCGAGATCCTCCTCCCTAGCTGGGGTAACTGGGAGCAGCTCCTCTGCTCAGAAGAGACTGCTGCCACCTCTTAGCCACAAACAAGCACTTAGCAATGAGGATGGGATTTAAGAAATAGCAACTCTTGCTTGGCTTTCACTTCCCAGGCGTCAACGCTGCTCAGTCTTGTCTGTACTGCTCTTTTTCCTTTGTTCCCTGTCCCCACCCCTTTGCAGACCATGAAGTCATCATTTGAAGTGGTTTCTGTCCCACTGCTCTCCTCCTGCCTTCGAGTACTTGGGGTATGTGGTGAACGGCCATGGTGCTAACAGCCCGAAAGTCCAGCTGGGCTGGAACAAACTATCAGGTGTTTTTACTTGTGCATTGCTTTTGTATGGGAGGAAAGACAAGTGTCGGGCACCCTGACCCAAAGGCACAGGGCAGAGGAGGTCAGCACCATGCTGTTGGTATGTGCTGGTGGTGGGGTGAGTGCTGAGAGATATTTTGTGATGCACAGTTGTTCAGGGGCCTTCCGCACCTGCAGAGTCAGTCCCTACTTGTATCCTGGATTCGGCTCACTCAGGGGCAAGAGTTGTCTTCAGGAGAGTCCCCAGCCTGTCTGCCACCCCAGAGAGGCACAGACAAGGAGGAAATCTTCAATTACACTAGTGAAAGAAGTGAAAATTCCCAGTAATTACAGTATTAAAAGAGAGGAAAATTGAGAGCTGGTGATCCCCTTTGGGAAGGAGTGATTGTGTGGGAGGATGCAGAGCAGCTGCAAGGAAGAGGTTTCTCATATGATAAAGGGTCTGGTCGATGCTCTAAATAGGAGGGGTGAAAAGATCTTGTTTTCTCAGTTTGCTAGGAGAAAATGACAGTGTGGGAACCTCACCAATGCCTGTGATTAGGGGGCGATGCCTGTAAATGGATGCTGACTAAGAAGTGCAAAGAGGAGAAATGGCTGCATGTCATCTCCCCTCTCCTTTGTCCACTCAGTGCCAAGTGGTGTCTTAACTTTATTTTTCAGTCATCCTACTTCATTTATTTCATGAGTTTTGTTAGCCAAGCCAGGAGAGTGCTCCTTTTTCAAGCATAGTTATGCAGAGAAGATCTGAGGAACTTTGTGCTGGTTGTTCATGGCCTGGTGGGTTGTTGGTGGGTCTTCTTTAACCTGCATTTGTGACTTTTAGTTTAACTATTAAGAGTCTAAGAATAAACAGAATGGAAATTAGCTTCAGCGCATCTCTTATTTTTGTTGCTCATATAAAAATTGAAGCCCTGTGTAACCCTAACACACAGCACTGAAAATAATGTGCTGCTTTATACTTTACAATTCAGTTGTATGACATGTGAAAACTTTAGTTATAATTGGTGCCTCTCAGAATTATAAAAAGGTTTTATTTATTACAGCTCTCATTCTAGCTGCAGGTCAAATGATGTTTCTTAAACTAAAGGCGAGGATGAGATGTAATTTCTGAAAAATTCAGTTCTTATTTTACAGTGTCATTTGGAATGCTCACAGTATTTCTGTGTTATCAGGACAGAAAAGGAAGGAAAAAATAAGCCAAGATCACTTACTTTTCACAATAGAAGTTTTTATTTTGTTGTTTGTTTATTTGTTTGTTTGATAATGGCAAGATAATTTTTTTAAAAAGGTCTTTAAATGCATTAATGGGACTTTCAAATGAAGTTGTGGAAACCAAAGGACAACCATTCAGTATTCTAAAGATCAGATGACAAAAATGCAAAAATATTGTACTCTTGTAAATCCAAACTCAGGTAACAGAATTCAGTAAGGTTAAACCAGAGAGGCAGAAGGATGAATTGGGTTCTGATCAAAGAATTGTTGTATAATTGATAAATGTAGGCAGCTGTTGTAATCCTAAAATAATGGGCCATCACTAACAGGTTAACATTTGAGGGGGTTTCATTGTAATCATAATAGTTATTATGATACAATTTTATTCTGCAGTTTCTGAGGCATAAGTATTTTCAGTTGCAAGCAAGCAGTGGAGAACCAGGGCCCCTTTCATCCTTAGGTGATAAGCATGTATGGTTTCTGCACTCTTCTGCTCTGGAAAGGAGCCTGCGCAGTTCAAAGGGCCGGCACTCTGCTCTGTTCAGAGGAGCTCATTCTGAACCTCACTCTAAAGAGTAACAATGGATATTAAGGACATAAAGATAAATAACTCTATGTGGCTGCGCAAAAGAAACATAGTAGCATAAACCAGGGTCCCAACTGAAAATGCTTTAAAATCTTAATTTCTGGTGACCTGCTCATCCCCACAGCCTGCGTTCCACAGTTACAGAAGTGGCAGCTGCACAAGAGCCAGAAAGGTGACAACAGAGTGGTAGTGTTGTGCTAGCTGAGGTACAGTGACACCCAGCACCAGTTTGTGTATTTTCCCACCAGGCTCTGGTGTTCTGGGAAAGAGCAGGAAGGGGAAAGGGAAACACAGCTGAGTATTTTCTGTGTTGTTATGAATACCGCTCAAAAGATACGATGGACACTGTAGGAGTTGAGATTGTGTCGATATCATTGAGCACATCAAACTATCTGAAAAAGGTGTTTTGGACCATGTTGTCCAGAAGTCAGGCCTTGACTGAGAGCTCTGAACGTTTCATTTTGAACATGTTTGTTTTAAATAAGAAAATGAGTAAATTCCTGTATTTAGAAGATGACTAGGCCCTCAGTTTTCGATGTATTTATTCATATGTCTAATTATATTTCAGTGATTGCTTGCTTTACAATTATTAGAAGTTTTCCTGTAATAAAGTCAGCATACATACCCAAGAGTAGGGCTTAAATATCACTAAATTGTTAATTTCTTTCCAACTGTCCCATCATTTTTCAAGCTAAATAACAGAATTACTAGAAAAAAGTAAAATACTGAAGATACACTAAGCTTTATAACAAGAATCACACCAGTTACTGCTTTATTAAGAGAAAAAGGAAAAAAAAATACATTTACTAATCACAGAGGGAATAGGAGTAAGAGAGAAAATTAGCTAATGATTCAAAACCCTATAACTATAGTCCTGTCACTGCCAGAATTTCATCCTTGCCAAATGTGCCCTTTTTGATTTTGACAAATGAAATATTGGAACAAGTTTTAGAAAACCAGGATGGTTGTATGTTCCCTTTCAAGAAAGGAGGTAATATTTTTTTAGAAGTTCCAGAACTCCAGTTTTCAGGAAAATAAACTATTTGAAGCAACTAGTAGAAAACCCCAGACTTTAAAAAGTAGTACTTTCTGTTGCCTTTGTCCTAACTAATTTTTCTTGTTACTCTCTAGGGACATACAAGCATTTTCTCTCTTTGGATCCACTCTTATTTCTACTAGTAATCTGTGGAAAAATCTTCAGGTTTTCTACAGTTAAAGACTACTTTCTGAGCTACAGACTTTAAAATAAAGACTTTATGAATTTTTATTCCTTTGAATAATGAATTTTCATTCTGCGTAATGTCTTTTTTGAATGCTATGAAGTTTAAAAGGGTTAAATATCCGTGTAGGGAAGAGCAGTAAGTTGCAAGTAAGTGGAGCCGTGTTGCTTAAAATACAAATTCCTTTGTTGGATATGGTTTCTGAACGTTATGGATTAGATTAAATGCTCTGTTCCATAGTATGGATTAGAATGAGAAGTATGTTGACTGCTAGATAACAACACACTGGAACTTCAGGGGTTAAGTGCCATCCCTTTGGGTGGAAGGAAAATACCTGCCTAGACTTAGAAAAAACATAGAGCACTACCTGCTTATGTAGAGATAAGGTGTGCTGAGAACCCCTTTCTCTTGTGACAGAGGTTGATCCACTGGGAGGTTATTGCTCAGCAGGAGACTACAATCACCTACACAGTTTGTAAGTGGGATAATAAGGAACAGCCAAGAATTCTATGTCCATGAATGTGCATTCATATGAATAACACCTAAGGTTATGTCTCTCTAATGAAGGCATGTGGAGACAAGGCACACAAATATTTAGGTGTTGGCTTACTGTAGTCATGCAGCTTCTTCAACATGAAAGAGACAGGTCGTCTTGTAAAATATTTGAGAAGTGCTTTTGTTCTGAGTTGCTGTCTGAGTAAGAAAAAAAACAAGTAAGTGCACAGGGGACAGTCCACATTGTCGTCATGAAATAAGAACAAGTTGATAGTCAAATACAGCATAGGAAACCATGGAGAATTCAGAAAACTAGTGTTGCTTGAAAAATGACTCACTTTTACTGATGCCATTGTTGGAAGATGAGCACGAGCTCAAAAAAACTGGAGACTTTAATGGATTCTTCCTCTCTGAAAGGATTTTCATGCTGCCAGTTGAACTGTAACAATGAGTCAGCTGGTACCAGCAGCCTGCTTGAAAAGAGTAGATGTATTTGGAAGTATTTCTGCCAGGGAGAATTACAGCCTGCTGGTAACTTGAGGGGCAAAGGGAGGAGGAAATACTCATAACCTTCAGAAGGGCAGACAGGACTTCTGCTTTCATGTTGCTGCTTCGGTTCCCGAGATCACAGCTTGATAAGACTGGGGATAAGGAACAGATAGCAGCCTGCCTGTTTTTAGGCTCTGCTTGGCAATTACACATGTTCTAACAGATATAATTGCATAATTATGAGCATGGAAATAATCTCTGTGTGTTCATCCTATTTCCTCACTACATCATCAGTTGATTTTGTATTTTCTTAATTGTGAGTTTTATATGGATTTACTACTGTCCTTTGAATGAGAGCATTTAAGAAATTTCTGAACTCCTCCAAACAGAATTTTAACTGTTGTTTATCATGTACCAGAGGAATAAAGGGGAGTACATTTGAGAAAGTTTGAAATAGGGAGTTTGGGAGAAGCTAAGCTGACTTTTAATCTAGGAAGATAATAGGACTTGTAATGCGAGTGTTAGTGGAAACATGGAAAATACAGTTTGTAAAGGGACATCATGCCTCTTGGAATTCTTTCAAGCAGGCAATGAGCCTGTAGATAAAAAGATGAGTCAGTTGTCACAGTCACCTTGGATTTTTCAAGTTGCTTTGAGCCCTCAAGAATTTAAACTGGTATGCAATGAAGAGAAGATCCTTTTCTAGATTAAGAGATGGCTGAAGAAAATAGGAGGAATTAATATTTCTCACAGGGAGAAATCCCAGGGGAATTTATCCATTTGCTATGTTTGAAAACCTAAGAATGGATGTGAGCATTAGGGAGCTAGTCTTTACTGCCTCTATAAATTTTTTTGTGGGTCAAAATTAAAGCTGGTTCTAAAGAAGAGTTTTTCTATAAATGACTGAGAAATAAAATAGCAGGAGTAGAGTTCATACTGTTTTTTAACTTCAGTTAAAAAAATGGACTTTGTACTAACTTGTTCCATTACGGATCTTGGTCTCCCTATGGTAAGTTTGCCTCATCTCAATGGTTAGTAGCAATTGGAAATGGAATTAGTAAATTAGGAATTACAAATGGAATATCTTATGAAGCAGGGCGTAAAATTATGCTACTGCTCTAAATCCATGTCTTTCATTTATCTTGAATGTTTTGTGGTATTCTGACAATTCTGTCTTAAAAGGCAAAATATAAAGGTACAAAGAAGGCCTGAAGTGTTTAAAAACATATAATGATATCGATTTGAGATATGAATTGGACAATGAGACTTCTGTGTAAAAAGAGATGATTGAAGTGGGATATGACAGAAGATTATAAAATCATGAATAAGATGACTATGAAATGTTCACTCATATCTGTTCATATAACAATAGTGGAGCAGGGGAGTTTGAAGCAGAAAGTCCCTTTTCACACAGTGTACAATTTATTTGCATATCTTGTTTCCTGCCATGCTGTAGAGGTCAATAATACCATTATAAATATAAATTGGGTTATATAAATTAGAGACTGCCGATAAATACAGTGGTCTGGATGAAGCCACGTCCGAACAAGGTCTGTAATCTGCAGAGCACCTGCAGTAAACAGCAAGAGAAGGTCCGCTCCATTACACACTCCAAGGTAAATACTATTGACAACTCTTAGGAACAATATTAAGCTATCTGAACTTTTTAAAAGAGTTGATATGTTTTTTATTTAATAAAATTTAAATTGTAATTTTATAATCTTAACTGCTGGGAAAGGAGCAAAGTTGCTGTGGCTGAAACTTCAATAGGGTCGTATTGAGACTTTTTCTCAATATTTGCCTTGTCATTTCAATAAATCACAGCTCAATCTTTGAACTTCGCAAATTTCAAGATTTGGAGAAAGCCAAGAGTCCACCTGTGAGTCCCTAAAACACTGCAGTGCCTCCTCTGGTTGTACCTGTGGAACTGTGTGCCAGTGCAGCCATGTTGCTGTTCATGAGACCTCCCTGTGGCTGCCTCTTCAGTGCCTCCACAGCAGGAAAACCCCTGCAGAGGAGGATTTGTGCTAAAGGTAAGGCAGTCTCCCACTTTTTTGGGGTTAATCAAGAAGCTTTCTGAGTGTCTTCACAGGCCATGCCCTTTCTTTCTAAAAATATCTTGATCTTGGGATAAAAATAAGGAATGTTGCACCAGGGAGAGCCAATCTCTTCCCTCTGTTGTGAGTAGACTGTGGAGGATGTGTGTCAGCATATGTTCTACTCTTGATTTACTGATCACAGAAAATATCATATTGCAGCTTTGTTGAAACTTGTCTTGCAAGATACTAAAAGCTGCTGTTGACTTACTAATAATAATGAAAAAAGCAAGAAAACTCTGCATGGGTATTATCCTCATACAAACCAGAGTAAAACATTCCTTGTAATGGGAACTGGAAGTCTTGTTTTGTGATGCCAGAATAATACAGGAGCTTGACGCTTAGATAGTTTTCTTTTTTTCCATGACACAAAGTGCCTTTAAAGTAAAATTTTACAGAAGTGGTTATCTGAAAATATTTCTTCCAGGAGGGTATTTTTTACACTGAGGTTTTCTTCTGTGTTTTTTTGTTCTTTACTTCTCATCGTCTCCCAGCAGTGTCATTGCAAAAAAAAAAAAAAAGTTATTCTATTGCTCTTACAAATGATTAGGAAGAAAAAAAAAGCCTTTTCAAAGGGGTGTTGTTTGTTATATAATGGAGTCTGACTAGAGATGTTTATTTCTGTTGAATGTGTTCTCACTGAGTCTTACGTCCTGCTGATACAACTCTTAGCTTATGCTGGTCTGACAGAATGGTACTTCCAGTCTTCGGGTGTTTGAGCTCCATGTTATTATATCACTCCATTATTATGCTGATATTGCAAACAGCTTGCCAGCAGCTATTCCATAATGTCACTGACATAGCCATGTCTGGCTACATTTTGCAGCTCTGGAGGTCTGCGTCACAATGTGTGGACTTTTAGCTTTTACTGTGTTTGAAAATACTTCTCCTGCAAGTGCCCTGTTATGAGAATTGCAGTGTGGACCTATGCAAGGGCAAGATAGACACATTCTGCAGGAATAAAGGTTAGTCAGATGTTCCAGAAAGGATGAGGAAGTGTTGAATAAAGAAAAATGTCAGGAAATGTGACAAGACTTGTGGCAGCCTTGTCAGTGGTGCTGTTTCTCTGCAGAACGCAGTCCCAGACTGTCTGGGGCACATCAAAAACGTTCAGCTGACAGTGTGTTCCCATGACCCTTAGGAAAAAGCACCTTTGGCCAGCGAAACAAGGAAAAACTTCTGAGGGATTCACAAAGGCTACATCTGTTATAGGAGGCAGATACTTAACATACGTACATGCTTCAAGGACTGGAAGACAGGCTCACTGCTGCATCTCTAAACATATACACACACATATGTAGCCATGGTCGGACTGTTTTCAGCTACCCAGGTTATTTCAATATAATTAGCAATGTTATCCACAAGAGATGAAAGAATTCAGGTACTTCACAAATGAAGCGTGTGTTAAAATAACTCTCAGTGGACAGTGGCATGCTGCTTCTTTTTTTCCCTTGTACCTCAAACAGCAATGGGCTACTGGCAGATAGGAAGCAGGGCACTGTAGTGGAAAGTAGCAGATCACCCTGTGATTATTTAGATGCCAAGAACTGCAAAATAACAGAATGAATACACTGAAACTATGCAGCATTCCCTATTATAAACAGTTGCAAAAAGCCACTGTTCAAATTGAAGTAAATCACAAATGCCCCTTCTAGTATGATGAACACAAGATTGGAATAAGACTATACACCCAGTAATACTAAGCATATATCAACAAATTTATGGAGAAGTACAGCTGTTGCAAAGCAATGTGGCATTTTGATATTAACTGAATAATATGATAGGGCTATTATTTCAAATGAAACTCAAATTTTACTGTCTACTGTAGAGTATTTTTATGTTTACCACAATAATTTGGTTTCTAGGTAGGGACAGCCTGTTAATTACGAGTCCAAGGGAGCCTATTTAATTGTCTTAGATATTAATTCCTGTGCCTGATCCATACTTGCATTTCTGTATGCAAGCTATGGTTAATGGTTATACATGTCTGAAAATTGACTACCTCCTGTTACAGCTTCCTTTTCTGACACCAAGCAGATTGCTGAATGATGTAAACTCCTCATAAGATTGATACCCTGATTCTTCCCTCTCAAAGCAGCTGTCATTTTGTTATCCTGAGGCTGTCATAAATTTGGCATGCAGCAGAACACAGGATCCAAAGGCTCGCAGTCACTGCTGCCAGGCGCAGACTCGTACCATGACCCGATCCCACCACATGGTGATTGTCCTGCCGTGTGCAGCTGGTCAGCAAGTGTTTGTAACATCTGTTGATTGCTGTTTATTGTCTGCAGAACGCTCATCTGCTCAGATTTCTTTTCTAGCTGCTGCACACCTGGTAGATCTGATAGTTGCTTACCCACAAACACAGACAAATCGGTTCCTTCTCACAATAGTGGTCAGTCAGCTCCAGGGGTGACAGTAAAGGGCTTGAAAACTGGTATATTTAAGGTTGGAATGGAACAGAGAGCTCTTGTGGAATCTTTAAATATGGAGTGAAAATGAAGTAATGAAGTGGAACGGAAGGAATGATTTGACACTGAACACATATTCTGATAAGTACAGCTGCAACTCGCACTGTACTGCACAGATTCCCATGGATGAAGAGTCAGGAAGCATGATAAGGGACATTAGTGCTCACCTACAATGCATTTTACTAACACACTCTGTTACTCACTGGAAGGGAACTGTGCATGTACACCCCACCTGTATCCCAGCTCAGCAGCTGTTAGCTGTGCAGAAGTGACTTTGCAAATTTTCAGGTGTAGATGGGCTTTTTTTTCCTAATAAGGCACAGGGGGAAGGAGAATTCAGAAACCAGCTCTGGCTGTGGGTTCTGCTACAGTTTCCCTGTGTGATACTGGGGCGCTCTTAAATAGATTGTCAGTCTTTTCCACTTGGAAACGGAGATTGTAGTACTGCTATACGTCACAGGGGAAGAACGAAAATGCTTTGAGATAGTACTTTATGCTCTGTGTGGAAAACACATTACTGTAGAATATCTGTATTTCATTTTATTAATGTTAAAAACAGTTCCACATTAAAATGGGTTAATGAATGTACCTTTATTTGCAGTCAAGAAGCAAATTATCATGCCTTGATCTACCTGCCAATTAGATTGCTGAATTGCTTAAAAGTGGACCTTGATCCTTGGCGATGCTGATTGACTTTAGAAGAAGCTGAGTAACAGGAACTGATGTATTTCACTCTGTGTGATCAGAAACTCACAGCAGTTTACTTGCTTGTATGCTAGAAAACATTGTATTTGTCTGGTGTGTCCTAAAAACACTCACCCACAAGTAAAGAAAGCAACACACGTGTGCCATGCAGGAAATGATAGGAAAGGTGCAGCCTTAGTGAAAACTGAGAGCACCTCTCCTGAACTGTATCATTTGACCTTCCTCATTTTGTTCCCAGATGTGTGGAATGAACTTTGATAGGTTTGGGGTGTTGTCTTTGAGATTTCTGGTGTGAAAGACATGTAAACAAACAAGGCAGAGCACTCCCAGCACACCCACACAGGGACTGAAGAAAATATATATAGTTGTTATAATGTGTATTTCAGAATAATTCCTTTTATCACATAAAATAAGACTGGGCTTATTTCAATGTGATTACTATATGAAAGTTCAAAACCTTTTAGAACTCCCAGAAAAAAATTTCCCTGACAGAATTAAGTTGGAGAGTATGACCAATCAAGTGATGGTCTGAAAAGAAACATTAGAGCAGTTACAGTGTACAGAAATGTGGAAATGTGTTTGTGCCAGAAAACTTTTACCAGTTCATAAAGTTACTGAAATAATTGTTTAAAACTCAATGCATTAAATTTTGATTGCCTACAAGGCACAAGTTATTTTACCTTTTACTATGAAGGTGCTCGAAATTTGGATGTATAGAAAGATAGGGGAAGATAATGAGAAAACAGAATGCACAATGAACACAGAATTCAAAACTGTTTTTGAAACCTTTCCAATACTATATAAAAATTTCCACTTTTGTAATTAGTAAATGACCTTTCCTTCCTTGACCTAGATTTTAGTTGTTTGCAGCAAATGAACAAAGGAAAAAAATCACTTGAAATCAGTGAAGCCAGCACAGCAGCTTCCATAAAACCTTTGCCCAAACTGATTAGATTTGCAGTTCACTCACTAAGCCTGCCTGGTCATGGCAGCATCATGCAATGAATCTTTTCATTGAATAAAACTGTAATTGCAGAGGAACTAAAATTTTTTTTTTTTGTCTGAATACTTCCCTAGTGCTTGCTTAAACATGAAATTGTTTCTGATTAACTCATGTGTGAGCAGTCTTATTCTGAAAAAAAATTCTTCCTGTTGAGCCTAATGTAGTTGTTTAATAATTAAACAGAAGCAGTTAATTGGAAAGTACTGCATATGCAGACAATTCTCAATCTTTTTCCTTTGATGGCTATAAATGGTTTGAAGTTGGATAAAGAAGTAGTAGTTAAAAAAATAATCTTTGGATAACAGATTGTCTTAATTTGTTGATTTTAATATCTTAATTTTTTTGACAAAATGAGAAAGTTAAAGTATTTGATAGTTTCTTTGTTTAAAATGGTACAGGTGGATTGGCATGAGGGTAGAAGAATCTTTTGTTTCTACAGAAAACTTATGAAGCTCTAGAAATTAAAGGCTGCATTACTCAGCAGGGAGCTTATGAGAACTGCAGTGTGTCCTCAGCCTCCACATAACTGCTGTTCATATCCAGAGACAGAGAACAGCCTTCTTTTCCTTCACTCAGTAGCTCACATCCTGAGTGGACTGGGCCTTTACAGACTTCATTTAGGACTTTTTTTTTTTTTAACAGCCTTTGCATAATTAACATTTTCATCATTGTTAATGAGTGTGTTCGCAAGTGAGACTTAATATAACAAAAGATTGAATTTGCTCGTTATGGATTGATCTAAAAGAGTATGAGTAATTAAAACAGTTTTAACTGGTGGTGATCCAAAAGAACTAGAAAAAGATTCCTGTGGTGCTCAAGGCTGCCTTATCCAATTAGTTTTTCAGAAATCAGGATGTTAACCTAAAGAGAAAAGTGAATATGTTTGTTAGATTTATTTTTGTTAAAAAAAAAAATTCTATTAGCAAAGAAACTGTCAAGGAAGTAGAGGAACCATCTTTCTGAGACTACTAGCTTGAGACCTTTACCAGAGAAGCAGCCCCTGCTGGCTTTGTCTGCAGCCATCTGGAACATGTTTAAACATGTCTGGACCTCAGGTCCTTTTGAATCAGTGGCAGAGTTTGGTTGGCACATGCAAATGAGGTGGCTCTAGTACCACAATAGTAGAACTTTTAAAGACAGTGGCTGTAGAGAAGTTTAAATCTATTAAAAAAAAAAAAAAAAATTATTTCTTTGCATGGTTCTTGTGATTCACTGGAAGCCTCTGTGAAATCGGAGGGAGCTTTACCTCCCCCAGGGAAGCCAAACAGCCAGCTGGCTGGCCTCACAGCTGGGTCTGATCCAGGCCCTGATGGGAGGACAGGTGTAACAAGTGTGGAAATGACCAAGCAGCTGTTTCCATTAGTTTGCTGCCAGAGGTGCTTGTGGTCTCAGCTGTGCTCTTACAATAAGCTGGACAGTGACCTAGAGACCAGAGTCCTTGAGTGACTGCAGCTCCTGATCTTGTGCTTTGCGGCTTCTGTCCCAGGGCTAATCTGTGTCCAGCACCAGCGCAGATCTTGGAGGTAAGTGCTATCAAGGTTGTGTGGAATTGTGTTCTAGGTGATGGCCAAAGACTCTTTAGTCAGGTCTCTGTGAGCTGGGAGAGTGAAAGTGTCCTGAAAAATAATCCTTTCTGGCTCTTGATGGGGTTAAAATATGTCCTGTGAAAGTTCGTCTCACTTTCAAAATTCCTGGGGAGGATCTCCAGGGAGATCCTGTGAATAACTTGCTTGTAAACCTTCTCTCTTCCCTCCCTGCCAACACCTACCCAAGAAATACTTTGTTTATCTTTTAGATCTCCTCCGCTTTCTTCTAAGCCATTGTTGGCTGCTTTGGTGCAAATTAGTTGGAAGATGCACACTGAGGGAGAGATGGCTACAGCGGCCCAAAAGTTTGCATCTGCTATCAGGTTATGTCTCTACACCGGTGAAAAATTCTACAAGAGAGGCAAGGTTTCATGTGCAGGACATATTGCAGATCAAGGAAGCATGAATGGTATAGATGGGTCTGGGATGCAGTCAGTGATAAAAATTTTGGCTGTGGTGATGTAAGAGTTCTGGGGATATAGATGTCTCTCAGAAAGAACTGCAAAGGTGCCTATGATGTGTATAATGATGTTGCAGCTTCATCTTACCTTATGGTGGGACAAATCGTATACAGTGGGATATATTACTAGTGAATTAAAACACAGGCATTCATTCAAAATCACTGCAATTTTATGCCTTTATTAGAAGTCATTTTGAAGGCGCATCTTTAATTCCTTTCATAGAGGTCCGAACTATGGGTGCTCGATTCCCATTTGTCATCAGTGTTCCCCTGATCTCTGCCCAGCTGCGCTTATAAAGCTCCTCCATGTATGTTTGCAGAGATGTTTACTCTCCAAACAGCTCTCGTCATTCTGAAACTACTTAAGGAATGTACCTGACAACTTGGGTGGAAAAACATTCTCTAGATGTAAAAGACTGAAAGAACTGCTGTATACACTGGTCTCAGTGTTCACCAAAATTCCAGATCTGGTCTGAAATATTTCTTTTGACTCATATTTTTATTTGTGTAATGCTTGTTGTGTCTACCAAGGTAAAGTATTTTGACGCTACAAGCAAGTAAAGAATGGCTGAATGTCTTCTCATTGTTTTAGACATCAAAGAGAAAAAACAAAGTTATAGGAACATAGTAACATCTTCATTTGGAACGGTAGTTTAAATAGAGCAACTAGTAAAAAAGCTGCATTTTGGTAACCTTTCTGAAAAGATAGCAGAGAGAGAGACTGAGACATTCTTCATCAGGTTATAAATGATATAAATACAATGAGTGTTATGTCTGTATAAGTCAGAATACTAAGTGTGTAAATATAACTGTTTTAATGCTCTGGGTTTAGACTGTTAAAAGCAAAACATTTTGCTTACGTGGTATTGAGCAGTTTATTTCACTTATCACTCTAAGCCCCTTTATCTCCTTTGCTGCTGTATGCTATTGCTAATGATCGTTGGGGAACCAAGAACGCTGTCAGGATATATTGGCAAAGATAGTCTGATAACCTAACTGCATAAAAATTCAGGTGTTTCTTGTAGCTGTTAAGATGCATCTGTTCAATAAATGTAAATAATTTTTCTAGAACATGCAGTTCTAGAAACGGTATGCATATTGTTTTTAGGAGAAACCATCCAACCATTCAGGCTGCTAACACTTAAAAAAGTTTATATTTCTGAAACAATGCTGTATCTTTGGAACTTGTATAGTGAACCAAATCAAACCTTTTTGGTGGTATAATATTTTTTTTAATCTGGAGTTACATAAATTAAGAAATCAAGCAATTTTTTTGAAAGGAAACGGGATGGAGATGTTTATATATTTTGTCTTTTCAGGACCATTTGATGTGCTGCGTTAAAGCTGCACAGCTGAACATCCACAAATTGTGTATTTCTTTGTGTAGTATATTGTTGATATAAAGGATAGAATTTCAGAAATGTAAAATATTGTGCCTTGCCTTCCTTCAAGGGAAACCTTAAAATGTCTTGCCAAGCTTTAGCTTCTGCGTTCCACCTCTTTTATTTTCCTGAAATAATTTTTTTTTAACTTTTTAATTAGCAACATGGCTGTATAGAGGAGGAAAATATTGCTGGCAGTAATGTGTGTGTCTACACATTGAGGCTTGCTCAATGTGTAGACCCAACACACAAACATTTTGTAGCCCTTCAGCTGAGTATCAACACACCATTAATAATTAGACAGCTTGAAAACTCAGCAATAGCAGAGAATTTGTTACAAAAAAAAAAGAGAAACTGCTTTAATCTGGCCGTTGCTTTTCTTAGAATTGCTGCATTATTATGCATAACAGAGTGCTCCTGTTTAATTGGTCACCCTACGGAATCTTTATATGGTCCCCCTTTATACCAGGATTGTACAAAAGAGGAATTCCTGAAGTATGTGTTAGCTACAGATAACTCACAGCATGTTTGTTTTGGACGAAGAGCAAAGGAAGGAAACGGACATATTTGTAAAACCTTTTTTTTCCTCTCTCCTCATCTAGAGCAAATGAAAATAGTACGAAATGATGAGAGACCATCCAAGGTAATTCTAAGCTGTTGGTGTGCAGTTTTGCTCCACCCTGTATACACTGTTTTCGTTGTTCTTGCTGTGGTCCCTTGAGACAAGTATTAATTTTACTGTGTCTTGTTACTGCATCGAGAGATGAGCAAATTCTGTCTGCCCTCAGCAATGTCTGTGCATATCAACAAGCAGGTACAACATGCTCAGGCAGTGCTGGTTAGAGGGAGGGGGAGAAGTCACCTCATGTGCCAGTATCATTCAGGAAGCTCTGGAACAAAGTACTCCTGTGACTTCTTGCAAGTTATCGACTACAAGCCTTACTTCAAAAGTAACTATAGTTACTGTAAGAGTATTAGAAGCATGCAAGTTTTGATTATCACAAAAGGCAAACTGCTAAGACTTTGGTACAGATGTCAACACTGTTTTAAAGGACTTGTTTTCAAATCTTTACTAATTACTGCAAAATACATGGTTTGTAGTAAACCGGCTTGTAATTAGTCTGGGACCCTTCCCTCTTATAGGTCCTTCAGTGAAACTAGGGTAGTATTTATGCCAGTACAGTTTCCTGCTGTGGCAGTGACTGAACACTGGATTAAGACTTTTAATGGAGGTTGGGCATGGAGGAGCAAGCAAGGAATTATTATCTATAAGCAATAAATAGCTGGGAGCCTAATTTAACAAAATATTTTGCTTCCACATTAGATACACATTTCTGGTGCATTTTCTTCCTCTCTTTTGATCAAGGGTGTTTTGGACTTGAGCCAAAGACTTGTCTTTACACGGAGCTATCTTAGAATAATTACTCTGGAAAAAGTAGCTTGGATTAACTCTGTGGGAGCAGAGTATTGTTCCAGAAGGAGTTATTTGGAGTATCAACATATTTGAGGGCTCTGTCTCAATTGCTCTTTTCTCAGTTTCTCTGGAATCTTATCTTCCCTCTTCATACCGTGTAAATTGGTAAAGAGAACAACTGAGTATTGTCATGCGGCTTGGAATTTGTGAGGTTTAAAAAGTTTGCATCTGCTTCCCTAAACTAGAGCACTAAACCCAGTCTTTTTTCTGTTCAAAAGCCAAAACCTCTCTCTCTCTCTCTGGTGTGGGTAAAGTTGATAAGGTATGCTTGCAAATAACCTTTTGGAGTTATAGGTGAAAGCATAAGATAAAATGACCTGGGATCCAAACCCACATATTGTTTTTGAACAATTAAAAGGTAGGAGGAAGAAATTTTCAGCTGTGTTCAGAGATAGGAAATGCTGAAGGAGGAGATTCAGGTAGTCTTCAGTCTCTGTTCTTATGTGCTCTGTGAAGAGTCTGGAAAGTAGAGATACTTTTTTTTTTCCTCCTTTTTTTCTTCTCTTGCATGTGTTGTTTGGGGAACACAGACTGAATACTGGGCTCATGCTGTGCATAGTTCTGTATCAACCTTAGCACGCTTGAGCAATGTGTTGTGCCCGTGGTCGGTACCCGGACTGACCCGATGCGGCTGAGCAGCAGCCGGAGCGGTACGGCCCCCTGGGGAACAGGGTTTGCTGTCTCAAACGCATCCCGCCCCCCGCCGTGGGAACTCTCTGCCCTTTTCGTCAACGCTCCTACGGCCCGGCCCTCACCTGCGCCGCGACCCGCCCCCAGCACGGCTTTATTTTGTGTCGCGAAGGGCAAAGACATCCGAGGCCGGGAGCGCGGCAGGCGGTGAGCCCCCTGGGGGCCCCGGGAGGCGGTGGGCGACTCACGGGCGGGGCGACGCCCTCGGCTGCCCCTCCCAGGGGAAGGGGCCCGGCCCCGGGGACATTTTGTGCCGTGCCGGGGGCCGGGCACCCACGGAGGGCGGGG
>VXBU01000886.1:149725-218330 GCA_013400315.1 Bombycilla garrulus
TAGGAAAGGGAAGCGAGCGCCGGCCGCCGCTCGGAGCCCTGCCCGCCGCAGCGCTCTCCTGCGCCGGCCACGCCGGCGGGCTGCAGCCCGGGGCCGGGGGCATCTGCTCCGCCGGAGCCTGCAGCCTCTCGGGTTTGTTCTTCCTGTGCATACCCGGCCTCGGGTCACCCGGGGTCTGCTGTTCAAGACGGACACTGCCCGGGAGTGTAGGTGAGAGGTGGTACAAAGAAGTCCGGAAAAATAAGTCGGGGCTAGTGGCATATGCGTGAAACTTCTTTTGGGAAATTATGAAGGCAAAATAAGGCTCCTGTGTACATCTTCAGCATCCTTGCCGCTTTGTGTCCACAGCGGAGCAGTGCTGGACTCCACCCTATCCAGTAGTGCTGGATGGAGTGTGAGTATAAAGCATTCGTGTTAAATAAATGCTCCCTCCTCAAATGTTTAGTTTTAATTCAAGGCAAGATATGCCCATTATCCATATAGAGTTAATGAGAGAAGGAAGCTGGAAAGAAATAATATTCTTCATAAAGTTAGGTGGTAAATTGAAAAATCCTGTGGGCTCATTTTGCTCACACTTACATTCTTGTGTGATTCCATAAAAATTATGGTGTGTGGAGGAGTGTAAATCACATACACCCAGTTTCATCTTCCACCTAGCAGATAAAATAACCCACAGCATCCTGAGGAATGAAATGCAAATCTCTGAGCTCCTTTCCAGAGGCCTTTATCTTAATTCTTGACAGAATTACTCTTGCATAGGTCTCATTTTAGTACTTCCAAGAAAGCAGTGCCTGGAGCTTGTTAGTCTCCTGTTGTATTGTCAGTACTGGCAGAATGAGTGTGTAGGAATATGCAGGCAGCCAATTACTGAGAAGAAAGATTCAGCAGAAACACAAGGACAGTCACAGTATTCAAACTGGTATGTACTATTTGGCTGAAATGCCTCAGAGATTATTGGCATGAAAGTTCTGTATTGTATGTCTAGTAAGTGCTTCCTCGGGCAATCCAGTGTGGGGAAAGAGCAGAGCCAGATGCTATCTGCCTTGACATGGCTTTCTGAATCCAGGCTTTCATGAGAAGCAAGGGTCTTCTATTGGAGACAAAACCAGACTGGACAAACTGCTTTCTGTGGTGACATGTGCTTCTGAATATGAGGTGTCTTGGCCATTTTTCAAATCCATGAGTTTTAGCATAAAGAATTGGAATGCTACCCTGGTAGCTGCTGCGTAGTATGCTTGGAATGAAACCTTTTATGTCAAACAGGCAAGTTGTAGTTGCTTTGAACATGATTTTTCTGTCTATAAGAGTAGTAGAATGTGGCTTTAAGAGAACAAGACATTAAATATGCTGAACTGTGTCTTTCTTAGGGACTGAGCGGTGTTTAGCTCATTTTGTGTGAGTTCTGCCTTCTGAAACAGGTTTGGTGGAGAGTCTTGAAGAGAAGCTTTCCATGCTAGGCTGCCTTTTTATATCAGATAAAAATGATCTAGGTTGAGCGAATACCAAAGGATTTGTGTGGTCTTTTCCATGGAGACCTCATGCAGTTTATAAATTGATTGACTCTTCATAGATGGAACAAATGGTATCTGCTGTCCAGATACCTGGGGAAGGTGGAAAGTTACAGGAACAGAGGTCTACTGCTGAGAAACAATTATGTCTGATGCCTGCATGCTGCCTGTTACCTGTAACAGCAGGAATCAGGGGTGCAATATGTCTGCATTCCCAGATACATTTTGGTCTGTCTTACCTCTTCTGCAAACGTGGATTTCTGTACAGCTATCTCTCAGTCAGATAGAAGTATTTATTTTACCCCTTCTTCTTGAATGGATGCTAGTTTCAAAACTCGGTTACAGAGAGTGTGGACACTGTTGAGTAGTTGCCAAAAATAGAGAAACTCCAGTTCATACTGAAATGTAATGAAAAGTGATACTTGGAATCTCATTTGGCAGGGCCCTAATTTCAAAGAAACCTGTCAGCTTGAGCACCCTTCTACCCCTCCAGTTATACAAAATTAGAAGCAGGTTGTCACAGACATGTGCAAGATCAGTCCATCTTTGGAAAAACAAGAAAATGAGAGAAGGTGAAATTTTTTATTTTATTCAAAGCTAATGGCTTGGAGTAAGGCTTGGTAGAACAAATTAAATTATGTGTAATTTTTCTCTTACCTCACTTAAGCATTTGTTAAGTGAAATAGTTCCCTCTTCCTCACATATGATTATTCAGTGTTAATCATTACAGTAATCCTCTGTAAAGATGAGGGTGGAGAATGTCTAGGAAGTGTGACAAATAAAGGTACAGCTGAAATAACCTTTGATTAAACATGATATTTGCTTTTGATCATCTTTTTTTTCTTAGTCACAGAATACTGTGGATTGCATATTAGCTTTGAACGGCAAATTAATTTATTCGTGTTAGCTATAAATGCCGTGTTTGCTGATGAGGAATTACTTAACTTTTAACGTTATCAAGAGATGACTGTTCAATTGCTTTGACGTTAGTTTTTAAATGATGCTGATTATAAAGCTAGGAACTAGTAACAAGCTTTTGGTTTTGAGTATCTTCAGGTTAGAAGAGTTTGTCAGACGGAGAGGAGAAAAGCTCTAGTTTATGGTGACTGAAAGTGCACTGCTTATGGTATGTGGGTGTGAAAGACAAGAAAGTACAAACTTTATGTACTTCAGGGAACGTTAATGTTGGAGGTACCAAGGCAGCCTCTCTGGATTTGTGTGTATGGTTCTGGTTCATTGTCAAGCATGGTGAATCAGACAGCAGAGAAGGCTAATGGAGCTCTAAAGGAGCTGGGCTTATTGCCCTGTCCAAGTTTGTTCTGTTTTTAATCTGTCACTGTGATGAAAGGGAGTTCTGGTTCTACCAGGGAGTGGTGGCACAACAGCAGTGCATTTCATCTGCAGACTGGAAAAAGGTTTGCAGCTTGGAGAGGACAGCATAGCTCTAGGAGAAATGGGGCTAAAATGTAAGGGGTCCTGCGATGAAAATGTGAGTGTATCCAGCATCTCTAGGTGGGGATGACACTGGTTATGCGTATGTTAGCTACTATATATTATGAATATATTACTTTTATAATAAAAATACAATTACTAGCTGCTCACTGTATATGTAGTGCATGTAGTCACATATATGTAATTTTATCGAATATTTAGAGGTATGGTCTGTATGTATGCATACTCCATGTAAGATGTCCAGCAAGTCCATTCTGGTTTGGTTGTAATTCACAATGATTTAAGCATCTTGAATTAAAGCACAAGCATCAAGAATACTTAAATTTGTATATTACTTTCATAGAACCATAGAATCCTAGAATGACTTGAGTTGGAAAAGACCCTTAAGGTCAGTCCCAGTGTAAACCTAACACCCATTAGCCAGATTTTATTTGTGGTTTAGAATGACAGAATCACAAAATATCCTGATTTGCAAGGGACCAACAAAGATTTACTTGCAAGTAATTCTGATATTATTTTCAGTAGAAGTATGGAGCTGAAATCAGGTATACTTTTTGCTGTCGTGTAAGGTGAAAAAGAGACGATGCTGTAGTTACCAACATTCAGCATTCTCCCACCAACTGTATTGAAAAAAAGCTGTATTGAAAGCTGTGGATAGGCACTTTATGTCAAGACTGCAGTGACCGTTAGCAGCCATAAAATCCTAAAAATTGCAGTGTCTTACTGAAATTTTGTCTTGTCCCAGGTTTTGCTGATACTGCATGTCTGTACTGTGAGCTATTATATCAATACATAACAAAGTTGCCTTAGGTCAGCAGGACTGCTGACGATGCTGTACTACTGCAGTGCATCCTCAGTGGCATTTAGCCAGTACTTTTGTGTTCTCTGAGGGCTTGGGCTCAGAGATGCTTTGCTCCAGCAACAAAGAGCTGGATTTTGCTGGTGTGCAGTGGAAGATGACAATTTCTGCTTGCGGAGGTGGTACAGTGTAATTCAGACTTTGGGTGAACTGAACTAATGACAATGCATGTTTACACCTTCAGGTTTAAAAGCTGCAATAGTGATGGTCTTTAGTTAGTGCTTCTGTCAATTAAAAATTAAAGGATTTATAATAAATTTCCTTTTTTCTAGGCTGCAATTTTACTATATCACTGCACCTAGTATTTTCTTCTCTTGAGTGTCTCTCTGATTTTGTCTATACAAACTATTCTTGGATAACCTACTTAGTATGCTTATTTGCTTTCGTAGTGATAGGAGTTTGTGTTCAAGATATCCTGTGGAAAAGGTCAGACTCAAATGAAGTTGAAAGGAGGAGGGAGGAGTAGTTGAAGAGTTTTCTTGTAGTGGAAAGGGAGAGATTTTCCAGGAAGATCCATTGTGCTAATATCATGGGTGAAAGAAACGAGAGAAATTTACATTGCATAAAGGGTGTGTAATTGTTACAGGAGGAGCAGACTGCAGAAGGCTGGCTTTTTCCCAATACTGATACTGAGTTGTTATTGTTTATCTGTGGCAGAAGCCAGACAGGTAGGTTGGCTTCTCATAAATGTTTTTGTTCATAAGGCCTAACGAGCAGAGAAGAATGATTACTGATCTAATTTGTTACTGTCTGATTTCTCCACCAAGTAAATGAAATTAGCATATTGGGTTGCCTGGCACGTTACAGCAGTAAAATGTTCACCAGTCAGCATGGGCCTTTCTTTTTTCCTGTGCTGAATTCCACCCCCATGTGCCAGAGCACTGTAAGTTTTGTAAGGAATGCATTCTGGTAAGTTCTCATTGGAGATACCTCATTCATTTTGAAAGAACTGCATTTAAAAGCAGCTATTTTTTAAATGTTTCAGGACCAGCCTGGGTCCACATGAATCATTCTAGGCATAACTGTAAAAATACCACATTTTGAGGATATATTCTGTGGAAAGGACAAGACTGAGATTAGGCTATTGGGCAAATGTCAGCTGAAGAGCAGGTAAGTAAAAATCCATATTATTGAATGAGCAGATAGATGGTGGTCTGTACAGTGAAACGTTAGCTGGAAAATGAACACCTTACCGTGGTGTTTAGCAAGGGTAGGTAACAGCACAGGAGTATTGGATGAAGGAACTATGAGAATAGTCTGGAAAACATTGAATAATTCCTTTATTAGCACTGAGTATTTTTGATTGCAATATGCATAAGCAAGTTACTGCTTTGAAAATAATGGGAGAAGAATGTAGCTTAGAAAAGCAAACACGAACATGGAAAAAAGGTTTTACTTCTGTTTTTAAGGAAATCATTCTGTACGTTAAAGGAGTAAAGGAGCTTAATAAAGCTCCTTTTGCAGCTCTAGCATAAAACATACCATTCTTGTTAAAATGCATTTCTCTTGGGTTTAAGGTATTGTGAGTATCACATTTTCTAAGATTATTTTGAGAATTCCATAGCAGTTACTTTGGAAAAGTGCAGTTATGTTGGTTCAGCTTAAAGGACAGACTGTGTGTATTCCGCTGTGGAGTACCTGTGATTTTTCTATCGAAATAAAAGTGAAAGGCAAAAGGTTCTGCTTCTTGCATTGTGATTTTTGGAGCATTTACTAGTATGCATTGATCATTTTTGAAAGATGTAATTTCCTAATGTAGATTTCCTTCAAGGAGTTGAGCTAATGTGCATGAGGATGATTAGACAGTGTTAGTAAGGGAAAAGGTCTGCTGATTCAAGGAGAAAAGAAGGAGGGGTTTATGGGATGGGCCCTGTCAAAATGCCATCTACAGCATAAAAATGTACTCTAGTCCCTCCAGAGTAACGTGGACAGATCCTGCACTGGATTTCACTGCCAGGGAGTGAGTTTCTAAGGTACTTTGCAGCTGTATTCCTTGCATTTGTTTTCTCTTGCCAAGGAGTTTGGAGATCATCTAAGAAATAGAGAACAGCAGATAGGAATGATCAGCATTGTTGAGTTAGCTGATAGCTAGTCTCCATAGGAATGGCAGAATTTTCTTAGACTGAATGTTACTTCCTTTTTAGTGGAGATGACATTTTTTTTTTTTTCCAAAATGGAGCTGTATGTGCTTAGTTCTCTGCACGTTTCATCTGTCACTGTCACCTTCCTCAAAAGTAGGTCTATAAAATATATCTTAAAACCAAAGAATTGCACATATGCTGGGAACAACTCACTCCTGTATTGCCCGGGGTTGTTTGCTCAGCAGCACATGCATGGGTCAAAGGTCTGAGGGAAGTGCATGTTTATCCTGAAAGTGGTCAGAAGTGGCAAGCAGCTGTTGCAGATAGCAAGGACACCTTCCTCATGTGAGGTTGAATTTTTTGTGTCCTTTTCTTACTGTGCTTTTCACGATACTCAGCTGAGGGAGTTCCAGAGATTGGTTAGCCTTGCACTTTGTCGTCAGTGAAGCTGAAGCTGCATAGCAGTTCAGTCTGCTGGCTCTTGGATGTTAGTGATGTCTAGCAGAGTGCATGAAAAGCCGTTTTAATTATCCATGTTTGTATAGTGTGAAAAAACCCTCAAGTGAAAACCATGTTTTCTTGGCCAAAAATACTAAAATAAATTTGGTATATTTTCTTCTTATACAGTCAACTCCTGTAGCTACAAAATATGGCGTACTTTTGCAAGTCTCTGTAATCTTTTTATCCACTCAAATTATTTTTCTGCTAGAGAAATATTTGATAATTATGTAGAGTGGTCCTAGAATATTGCTGAAGATGTAAATTTCTTCTCTCCCAGCCGTGTTCCTGCATATAGTGGATATGATCCAGTCCTAGAAGCAGCTGCAATACTGTTTGCACAACTTGAAGCTTACAGGAACATAGAAATAGGTATTTAAAAATACCTGAAAAAAACCTAATTGATTATAGATTCTGCTCAAGTGAGAATGTGGGGAGTGGCACAAGAAAAAATGTATGTATGAGGGGATGCATGTAAAATTAGATGCGTGTGCATGTGGAGGAGTAGCAGTATATAGAGTAAGAAAATGCAGTGGCTTTCGTGGCATAGTCTCAAATCCAAAATATTTTGCAAAAAATCTCATTCTTAAGTTCTTGAAGCTGGTTGAAATTCTCAGCTTGTACATTCCTATTCATAGTAAGATATAATGGTTTATTTTTCCACAGATGTGTATAAAGAGCAGTTTCTTGCAAATGTATTATTTAGTTCTGTTGATCTGTTTGATCAGTGTTTGAGTATCTGCGTGGAACATAAAAAAGGGCTCTTTTTGCAGGCATTAGTATGACCCGTTTCTCCTAGGAAAATACCTTATTGGAGTGATGTTCTTCCAAGTGATTTGAGTGCCTGTGTTTTTAGTTAATTTGAAGGCGTGGGGGCATAATGCGTCATGCACCCAGTGACACATCTGCTTTTGTCATTAAGTTCATGGCTTGAAGAAAAGTCTTACTCAGACTGTGGATCCGATTATAGGCATTTAGCCCAGGGCTATGATGGCTTTAAGACTGAAGGAGTAATTTGAACTGTGCTTTAGCATGCAAATGCCTTCAGGCTGTTGGAAATTTGTGTTTGATGGCTGTTCATGTACTCGTTCAGGGAAGCTCTTCCTAGGGATTATGTATCGGGAAGGTCCATGATTTTTCTACACGTGCAGAGTTCTTTAGCCTGCTCCCACAGGGACTCCTCTGTAGTCCACGGCCTTAGGTTGGCAGCTTGGCAGACCACAGCTCAGCTCGGGGTTGCCAGTGTTGGTCTGGTGTGGGTGAGCTTCCTTCACCCTGGGGTGCTGCTTGATGGGTTTTAACTAAATGTGATGAACTTCTGTTCAGACCGTGAATCAGCCAGAATTTATGTGGTTGTGTATGTAGTGCAGGAGGTTTCTACCTGTCTTGGCATTCTCTCTACAATTCAGAGAGAGATGGTAGTAAGTCTGGAAAAGGAGGAGCAGGGAGGATCTCATGAATTGGTTGTATGAGTGAAGGAACTATGGCTTGGGTTAGCATGGGGAGCAGTTGCTCTTCAAATTCTGTATTATTTGCTGTAGTGTGTTATGTTGCCCATTGATTGTACAGTAAAATGTCCATCCCTCTTGCTGTACTTCTTTCACGCCTTTTAATGGTTTAATTATTGTGGGAGTCTTTGCCTCCCACACCAGGGGTCCCCTTACTGGGAATCCCCTGTGAAAAGTCTGTGCCAGGGTCAGGAACCAGGAATGAGACCAGCGGGACTCGCTGGCTTTGGTCTTCAGTTGTTTATTATTTCTTTATCACAGTTCAGAGCCTTGGATGACAACAGGCCCTGCACACTTCAGTGACATGTGCCAACAAGATGCAAAATGGACAATTTCAAGGATTCTTGTACAGATACCTTATCCAATTAAGTTTTACAATGTACCTAACACATAGTATNAAGCTTTTTTCAAGGCCAAAGACTAAAAGCTGTGCTCTCCTGAGGAATGAGACCTCTCAGGACTGGCACAGGAGATATTCCTGTGTCCTGGATTCCCACAAATTATGGTTATAAATGAAACTGATGTACTTCATTCTGTGAAGGAAATAGAGGAATAACATTTCAACCCAAATATTTGTTTTGTGCTGAATTAGAGCTACTATAAATTTTTTTAAATGGCTTTTGGCACATTGAATGAACAGTGTATGGCTGTTAAGGCTGTTACCTCTCAAACAAGTAGTGCCTTCAAATACTAACTGGGTGCGCTGCTTCCAGATTTTTTTCCAAAAAAAAAAAGAAAGTGAGCAACTGTTTCCGTATTTTTATTGCTTTCATGTTAGTTTTCTTAAACCTGTACCTAATGTATAATTCGGTACTTCTTTAATTTTTCATGAACTTTATATTGAGATGCCATGTGTAGTGGGGATACAAAGACCAAGTGCCGCAAATGTGAAGAGCCTTAAATGAATTCTGGAGTTTTCTACGGCATGAATGGCCAGCAGCCCAAGTGCAGGAGACAGTAATTCCTAATTTCTGTTCTGCACTTGTTTACTGAAGCCTGTAGAGTGAGCCGTGTCCACAAGGCACCGATCACCGCCAGCCCCGGTACAGCGGTGGCGCTGGCCGGGGAGCGCCCTGCGCTGTGCGCTGCTGGCAGCGGGGCCGCGCTGCGCCCGGGGGACAGCGGGGACGGGCTCTGCTCTGCTCTGTGCTTGTGGGTAGCTGGGGACTGCTGCCTCACCCCGCTGCTTTGTCCTTGCTTGCCTGTCCTGCAGCAGTCGGGATCCGCAGCTCAGTGCGCCCGCAGTGCCGAGCAGCTGCGCCGTGCCCCGCTGGCTGCGCGGGACTCCCGGGGCTCGGTCCTTCCAGGACACATCGGGGAATGTGCGCAGGGACTGCGCTGGAGCTGATACGACTTCGGCTCCCAAGTTAGTGAAACGGTGCACTTGCCACTCCTTGAGTTAAGCTGCATGTTGTTATAAGAGGATTTCGTGCAGTACCAGGCACTGCCGTGTTAGAAACCCTGAGTGAAAATTCCTTTAACGTTATTTCTTCTGTAAGTTTATCATAAATTAAGTATTAAACTAATACGTATTTTACAGTACCAGTTCATAGTGAGGTCTGTTCCTGGCTTTAAAATCTGTTCTTCCTTTAAAATCTGAAAAATGTACAAATTGTAAGGGAGAAATTAAGCCTTTAAGTAGTATACGGGTTGCACTTGCTATTTGACAGTATGAAAATGATGAGATATCTGCCGATTAAAGCCAGAGAGTGATGTCTGAAATGTGAAACTAGATTTTGAAACAAAAATTTGGAGCAGACTGTACCATTTCTTGTAAGAAAAATGCTTTGTACCAATGGAAATGAGATCTGCGAAACCTGTTTCAAATCTAGATAGGCTGGGCTCTGGACTGTGGTGGGAAAGTGTTTATTTTTCCATGTGACTTTCAGAAAGTCAGTAATAAGTGGCCTTTCCAGAGCAACAGGTATCTTTATAGTTCCAGTTTTGCTTTGTAGTAGCTTGCCCTAGACCTTGTGCTGCTTTTGGCTTCTTTTTACAGCCTCTATCATAATCTGTTCCTAAAAAAGGCTGAAGAAATGAAATGAAAATTGCGATCCTTCAAGTGCCAAGCCTGCAGGCAACAAAGATGAACGATGTACTTGGCCACAGCTTTGCACTGTTAGTTCCAAAATGTAGCTGTGGAGTAGCAGATCAGGAGAATATTCAGTAACTTAAAATAGCTGTTAATAACATACTGACCATGATGGGTGTCTCTGTGAAAAGCATCACAAACAAGCTTCCTGCTGACACAGTTACTGGTTGTATTTTGCTGGGGAGGTTTTTTTTCTTTTTGGAGGAGCCCGTGGTTCAGCTCCAGTTCCCATTAGCAGCCTGAGTGTGAAGGGACAATCTCTCTGTGCTAATTAGTCTGTGGTGCTCTTGTCCTGTGACTTGTTTCTGTTATGGAATGCCAAATCCAAGCATGAAGCAGGGGTGGTGCCACCAATACTCACACGCAGTGTCTGTCCCACTGACCAACTGCAGTTATGTTGAAATATTGTGGTGGTTAAATGCATCCATCTTCTGTTTGTTGATTTTAAAGACGGTTGTGACCAAATCAGGGCAGAGGACTGAAAATAAGCTCAGGTGGAGGGCTGCAGATGCCCACATTGTGATCAGGGGTCTCTGCCTGGAGGTTTTGAGCATTTAATAAATGACATGTGATTGGTGGTTTTGTAGTAAAATTTAAACTGAAGTAGAGCTATTTACTCTATTTTCTTCATTTTGCTTAATCTAGTGAAACTCTTTCACAAGAGGGCATGGAACTGGCCCTAAGGATGTGGGACAGTTAAGACTGTCCAGTCAAGTGTGAGACATTTCATGGCATTTAGCTTTGTCAGTTTCCAGATTTGCCCCCCTTGCGAAGTCTTTCTGAAAACATAATGAAGTGCAAAGTCTGCAGTGGCAGCTTTGTTACCTGAGAACAGCAATATTAAATTTGACACATGTGCTCAATGGAGCCTGTAAAATTAGAAATTACTTACACCAGTGACTATTTCATTTAGCCTGTATGTGGAAATGGTTAATGGTTTCTTACCCAGGAAACACTTTCGATTTCTACTCCAGTCTGTTAAGGCTCAGAGCAGACACTACAGATGTGTTGCTTTTACTTTTAAAGAAAGGCTGGCAAAGATGTGGAGCCTTGTGTGGGTAGAAGAATACCATGGAAAAGGAAAGAATTTATGGAATGAAGAAAACTTCTGGAGATAGCGGGGCATCTGAGTTCAGTGCAGACTCTGTATTTTTTGTATTTGTTTAAATCAAAATGTAATTTACTCAATGAAAGCCTCTTACTTTGATGGACGGGATTTACTCTAAAAAACATTGAAGACCTTCTCCCTCCTTTTATTTAATTTATTTTGAGTGTTTATTCCAAAACAAAACTGTAATGAATTGCTGAAAATTTTTCTTCTCTGAAGTATGTTGCAAAAATCATATGTTACCGTTGGACAGTTCCAGGCTGTAAGTGAAGAAAAGAATTTCAGTGTGGAGGGAAGGAATACTTCCAGGAGCTTGGGGGATTTCTGGATTTATTTGGATATGGTTTTCTCATCTTCACTTTGACTTTCCTTCTGGAAGCAACCAGGATAGTTTTGTGAGCAGTATTGGATGGAGTTCAGATAGCTGTGAGCAGAAACCACTCCCAGTTCTCACTGTTGTTTGCATTAGCTGAGGAGCCACAGCTACCTGCTAAACATTTCAAGAATTACCATTTAAAGCAGAGAGGGTTTTAAAATCTGCACCCTACTGCTTAATATTCTGTAGTATATGTTGAAATGAAAAGCTTGTGTATTTTTCTTTGGATTTTAACAACTCTTCTGGGCCGCATCTGATTAAATGAAGTTACACCCATTCTTCTTGGTGTTCACCTAATTGCTCTTGCTGAGTATTGGTTATTGGAAACATAAAGTAGTGAAGGAAATGCAAAGCTCGGTATGCCCTGGTGTCTCTGGGTGCAGGTGGGGAAATTGGCTGCAGGTCTTGTGGTTTGTGTTGCTGTGGCACTGGAGGTGGGGATATCAAGTGAGGTATAGGCCACACGGTCTCGTTCTTCTGCCTGATACCCAGAAATGCTTTGTACCAAGTACATTTCCTGCCAAGATACATTCTGCAAATGTGCCCACAAAGAACGGAAGATGTGGCTGCAGTCCCAGCCACAGCACTAAGCACAGTAATAGTGAATAAGGCATAGAAGGACCCCACTTCTGCATCCAGCGGGGATGAGAATTTGAGCAGAACTGCAGGGACAGAGGGATGGGTTTGTCCCCCTCGCCCTCCCCAGAAGGGACACTTTTTGGTAAGCCTTGTGTCCTCAGCTGTGCTGTGTTGACCTGGGGATATTAGGCGTGTGATTGCAATGGCACTGTTAGTGCTGTGTGTAGCCACTCTGCAGTTGATGCCTTCTCACCCTCAGTCCAGAGGAACGTTGTATGTTGCATTCAATAAATTGTGCTGTTCCAGAATCAGACTGGCTCTTGTAAATACAGCCAGACCTGCAGTTCACAGACTGTTTGTGCATCTGGAATCAGACCTGTAGTTATATGAGGGCTGGTGCCTACCTGAACGTGAGCTGTGAGTTCTCACCTTCTTCTGCTTCTTGGAAATATGTGCGTTTATGAAGCGTGTTTTCTACACACAGTTATCCAAAGACCTGCTCCAGATGCAGATAAAGTCAGTAGGATGTCTTGATACCTTTTCTGAGACTCGTGTAGTGCTTGGCATGAGTGGTGAAATGGAGCTTTTGTTGCTTCAGCTGTTGTGTTGGGGGGTAAGGTGACACTGCAGGGAGGTGGGGTGTGTGCAGCTGTGTCCCAGCTGTGTCCCCTGGAGGGATGTGGTGCTCTGCTGTCCCTGTCCCCAGAGCAGGGCTGGCTGTCCCTGTTGTGCTCCAGCTGCATTCTCAGGTACAGCCGGGGGTCGCTGGTGTCTGTGCGGGGCAGGCGCCGCCCACCTGAGCCAAAACTGTGCTTCAGTAAAGTCAATTAGTTAAAACTAATGAACTAATTGGCATTATACGCCAATCCCGGGGCTCTGATCTTAGGGGATTATCTTATATTTGACCATGGATCTGGGGCTGTAAGGGAGTAAATCTGTCCCTGTAAGTCAGCAGATGCTTGTAATTGGCAGTGGGACTTCAGTTGCTATCACGTAACTTAAAGAAGTTAATTAAAAGAAGTAATTAAAATAATTCTAATCAATAGAGCAACTGGACTGGTTAATCTGGTTAAAAATCAGAATTTCAGTTTGAAATTGGAAGACACGTTTTAATTATAGCTAGAGGTAAAAACCAGTAGTTTTATGCCAGGGTATGAGAGAATTCAGATATTTTTTTTTTCCCAACACTGTCACTTGATAGATGCTTCTTTTAAATTAAATTCTACGAATAGTTTATTATGTTACATTTCTGTAGATTAGCACTGTACAATCTGATTGGCCCAGGGGAACCCCTGTTATGTTACAGTATGTATTGAAGCAAGATGTATGGGGAAAATCAGGATTCAAGTAGTTAGAAGCATCTGTTTCTGTAATTTACATGAGGAATAGAAATTGTCTGCTTTTGTCTGACGTTGGACTCATGGTAAACATCAGATTCTACGTCATCATAAATAATAAAAAGCTGTTTCTCTGACAGGAACTGATGCTCAGAGATGTTTATGTTCAGTATAGTGTATGGCTGAGCTTCTGTTTTCTGTAGAGTAACAAGGCAAACTTGCCGTGAGATAGAAGAACCAGTAAAATTGTCTCCATTTTGGAGTGTCTTGGGTTTTCATCTCCCACTCTGCATTCTTGACATTGGGGCATTATTTTCTTACCTGAATATGGATTCTGGAACATGATTTTGGGCACTCAAGCCTAATTGAAAGTAGTTACAGTAGACCGTGTCCAAGGACCTTCAAGGAGAAGTCCCAGGGAATGAAATGAATCCTGCTGTGAGCATGAGTGAAGAGAAATCAAGAATTTGTTTTTGTCACTCTTCATTTGCAGAGGACAAGGTGCTAGGTTTGTGTGTCTGTGTTTCGTGTGCCAGTATAAGGAGACAGTGATAGCTGGAAGAGCATCCCCTCGCTCTACCCTTACCTCTGACCTGCTGAAAGAGGTTTTGCCTGCCAGTGAGAAAGCTAAAATGGAACGTGCATAGTTGCAGAAAAAGCTAACCTGCTTTTGGCATAATGAGCGCAAACTTGATTAAAATTCTTTTATTAAATCACAGCTGAGTAAGGAGGCACAGAGTAATGACTGGAATGTGTCCTCTCTCTGGAAGGACTCTGCTGAGCACGTAGCACAGCTCAGTATATGAGCTGATTCATTTGTACTATGGCAGTCATGCTGAAATTCACACTGATGCACGGTTCATGTCATACTTCCATAGTTCTGTGCACACTTTTTATTTTTAAATAAGGTAATTTGGCTTTTGTAATAAACTTTGATTTTTTCAAATGTACCTTTTAAACGGTAGGCAAGCTGAACAGCAGCTCTATTGATCAGAAGTGACAGTGTGTTTGCGAGGAATGCTTTGTTTTGCTTGATTTATTCAGCCAAAGATTAGATGCATGTCACTTTCTTACATTCCTAATAGTGCTGATAATCCTCATAACATTAATAAATCATCACCTTCACTAACCTGTCTTGCAGAACCCAGGGGCATAGGTTTAGTCTTCTCTGCTCTGGTCTTTAGGGCAGAAAAGTAGTAAAAAGTGCAAAGGAGTTGGCCACTTCTTAATGGATCTTGGGTTGCTACTTGAAATTACATTTCAGGAGTTACCATAGTATTGTACTTGAACTGATGTAATCCTTTGCAAGCACTTACTCATAGTGTGTGCTTCTCTTGGACTGTGTTGTAAAGACTTGCAGTGAAGTACCTAAGAGAATTAAAGTTTTTGTATTTGATGAACCTTGAAGATCAGTGACAGGATTCCTGGCAACAGTTCTTTGATATCTGGAAGGTTTTAAGTAAGTCTGCTTTGAAATTCTTTGTTTATAGTGGAAAAAGCATGTTTTCTGATAACACATCAATTTCATTTTAAGTCTCTTTACTTTAGGGACAGTGAATAAACTTTTCTTAATAAGAAAAACTACGTATTATTGTAACTGTTCCAGTCTTCTGTTAGACATGAAGGAAAGGGAGTATTTTTTTAGTAAAAATAGCAGTCTGAGAGACAGTGATAGATTCCTAGAGTTGGATATGAAAGAGGGCTTGAAGTCCTCTTTGAGCCTTGTGGATCCAGCTGTAGGCCCAGCTTAGCTGTCCTTGACACCGTAATGTCAAGGGTATCTTCTTTCAAGTGTTCTATGTGTGAGGCTCAGGAAGCACAGTGTGGTTCAGCATCCCTCCATCCCTCCATCCCTCCATCCATCCATCCATCCATCCCTCCATCCCACCTGTTGTGTTGCACTTATCCACACACTCTTGTCCTCGGTGTTTCAGCTGAATGTGATGTTTCTTCCAGGAACTGCTGTGCACTGGTAGTTCTAGTGCACACTGCTTGCTGCTAATTTCAGTCAGCTGCCTGAGAGGCAGCTGTGCTTCTGTGTGTGTGACACTACAAAGAAACCGACAATGTAAGATTTTTTTCCGGACACACCTTGTTTTGCAAGTAAATGTGCCTGCTTGTGGTTTTGTGATAATACTCATGATGTATAGTCTATACAGAAGGAAATGTGCTTGTTACAGTAGCTGTTTTACTGTCCTTTGTGGGAATGGCCTGTTCTTGATGACAGATCTGTAGGAGAAAACCATTTTCAGTTTCAAAATGAAGTATCTGCCAAAGGAGTGGAGAGGGGGAGTTCATGTTTGCACGGAGCCTGGAACAGTTCAGTGAACACTTCCTTGGTCCAGGAGCAATCTAGCTTAAATTCAGGCAAACAGTGGCATAGGACTGGTGTAAAACTAGAAGACAGCCTGAGAACAATTTATTGTTGTGGGGGTTTCTGGTGATTTTAGTGACTTTTCTCACCCTTATCAATGATTGCTAGTAAGGCAAAAAATATCCTTCTTGATGGCCTGATAAAAAGATGATTTTCCCAAAACTGCCAGACACCTACTTTTTGTCAGCCACTCTTAGTGAATATTGCAACAGTAATAACAACACAGGTGCTGGCTTGCAGGTCCAATAATTGTAATCCGCATACTGCCATACAGCTTCTCTCCTTCCCTTCTCCTCCCCTTCTTCTCTCTTTTTAAAAGAGCAGTTCTGTGGTGTAGCTTTTCATCTATTTTCGAATGTTGGCATGTCAAACCTGTAGCAAGGTTGTGAAAACACTTCCTGGTTCTGTTGCCTTTCTCTTTTCTAATGTTCTTTTAAATGATTTTGCTTTCCCTGCAGATTGCTGGTTGGAGCTCCTCGGGAAAAGGCCTTTCCAGCCCAACAAGCCAACAGAACAGGAGGGCTGTACAGCTGTGACATTGCATCTCCAAATACAAATTGCATGCGTGTCAAATTTGATGAGGAGAGTAAGTTCTTCAGTGCTTTTATTTTGAATTGAAACAGTTGTCTGATTGTTCTTGTTAGATGTCCTTTCCTGAGGCAGTGTATCAGTTCCTTCTAGTGATTTATACGTAACTTCTTTTTGCATCAGAATAAGTTGTAGCTTAATTGCTAAGTTACTATGAGATGCTTAAATCTTGGTAGATTCTTACTGTTTTGTAAATATATGTTACATGAGGTAATAGGCTAGAAGTTTAATAAAATGGATGCTGTTAGTGATAAAATGGGCAGACACTGCCACCTGCAGACTGTCTGGTGTTCTGTATAAAGAGTCTCCCCTGACATGGATTCAAGAAAAAACAAACCAAAACCAGCCAACCAAAAAAACAAACAAACAAAAACCGCATTAAAAAAAAATGTAGAGAACTGTTAATATTTGAAGCTGTTTTATCATAATCTGCAGCTGACCCGAAGATGGAGAGTAAAGAAGACCAATGGATGGGTGTAACTGTCCAAAGTCAGGGGCCAGGAGGAAACGTGGTGGTAAGTGCTAAAGGACTAACTTACAAAAACATCTGGGGTGTACAGGACATGTTCTGAATGGTCTGTGTTTCTGTGCAGCTTGCTGAAAGGTAACTTACCTAAGTTTACTCCTTTGATTTCTTATAGGTAAGGACTTAAATGTTTCCTTAGAAAAATAAGGCATTTGAAGTTGTCAGAGCTTTAAATTATTTTTCTGTGAGTTTGGTTCTCTTTCTAACCTTTGTAACAATCTAGGATGGACAGTTTATTTTCAAGGGCTGTGCTTCTTTTTTGATCATAGACACATCTTTTCTTTTAAATACCACTGGCTGCAGAAATAGGGAAGAATAGTGTATAAGGCTGTAAAAGTAGCAGGTTATCACCAGCCTGTTTTCCAAGATGATCAGTCTCACTTCAGCTTTTATCAGGGACTTTGACTGAGTAGCTCCTGTGGTCATTGCACTGCAGTAGATTGCACTGCAGTAAGACTACCTGCTATTCTTTATTTTATACAAAACCCTAGATACTCTTTATATTAAACAGAGAGAAAAGGTTTTTGGGAGTTATGAAAGAAAGAGTTTAAAAAGTAACATTCTCAGTTAAATAAACTTCTTATGGTGCTGCAGGATACCAGATACATCATAAAATAGGTGTGCGGTGAAGCTTCCTCATCTAATTGGATGTTAATGTCTCTGCTTCCAAACCGGGGCTGGCAACTTCAGGATGTGAATCTGGTTATTTAAGCATTTAGAGGCAGTAATAACTGGCTTTGGTCTGCCTCAGAACCCAAAGTGGGGAGGAGCACATGGAAACAGTCCTGTTCACTGAATAGCTGCTCATCAACTAATGCTATCTTTTTGTTTCTTTGTAAGTGATAGGTGGGGAATGCACTTATTTAGATGAGATGTGAGCAGCCTGGAGGTCACTGCTGCAGGACAGTACTGCAGTACTAATGCTCTCAGCTCTAATGTGGAGCTGCTGGATATTTGCCTAACATTTAGGCCGTGACAGGAACCATAGAAAAGGTTTTCCAGCTGAGAACCGTGACTTGCTTGTGCTCTTCACACAACTTGCTACATCTGATTCTTCAGAAACACTGCTGGCAAAGGTGTTTGATTGTTCACGTTTTCTTACAGTGGTTTGGTGGTTACACTGCTTAGCCAGTGGCTCTTCATCCTTTGTGTTAAATATTTGATTAGAATTCTTTTCCCAGGGGAGAGTCTGAAAGGATAAGGAACAGGATGTGTTTAGTGCTTCAGCTCCTGCCCCAGTGACAGTTACCCTGTAAGTGGAACACCCAGCGGAGGAAGAAGGAGCAACTTCCCTCCCTTCCACTGCAAAAGCTTTCAGCCTCTGCTTAGTGGCCCTTTTCTGTAAGGGGCAAGTTCTGAATAGTCTTGGTAGATGGTAGTTGATCCGGCTTCGTGTCCTGCATGGGTGTGTCAGTCCTTTAACTCTGAGAGCTGTTGGGAAACAGACACTTCTTTGTTTGAGAGAGAAGGTGGTTTTCTCCTCACTTCTTGAAGGAGATGGAGTTGGTATCAGGAAGGGCTTTCAGGATTTAACCCTGTGGCCTTCCTTGCCCATGAAGCAGGCTGCTTTGACTCGTATCTGTAGGTGCCCACCGTTTCCCATCTGTTGCCTGTAGGAAACACTGGACTCTGCCCTCAGGTGTGTCTGCAGGGTGACTTACAGCTCTGGTGGCAGGAGGGGCTGGATGAGCGCTGCCTTCTGCAGGGACCTGCACACAACGCACAGAAACATCACCCCTGGTTTCTTCTGTCTTGCAGACGTGTGCCCATCGCTATGAGAAAAGGCAGTATGTAAACACAGTGCAGGAAACGCGGGATATCATTGGAAGGTGCTATGTGCTGAGCCAGGACCTCACTATTAAGGATGATATGGATAATGGAGTGTGGAGTTTTTGTGATGGTCGTTTAAGAGGCCATGAGAAGTTCGGTTCCTGTCAGCAAGGTGTCGCTGCTACTTTTACTAGAGACTATCATTATATTGTGTTTGGTGCCCCAGGCACTTACAACTGGAAAGGTATGACTTGGCTTCCTTCCTGCCTACCCTTCCCATTTCCTCTGAGATTGCTCTCAAAGGTTGCATCCAAAGTTTTATTTTTTTTAAGGGGAGAGGAGGTAATCGGGATGTAATGATTTTACCCTGTTACTACAAAATACTATGCTTCTGTAACAACATTTACTGAAGTTTCTTTAAATATCTTTAATATACTGAAGTTTCCTTAAATATCTACAATATACTGAATTTTCCTTAAATATCTACAATGTGTATTTATGAATAGATAATGGAACTTTGCACATATGTACAGCAAATTTTCCCCTTATTAGTCTTAATCTTAAGGTGGGATTGAGGGCTTACTCAGACACTTCCATACAGGAACAATCTGCTAAATTTGTATGAGTTACTTGACCAACCCTCAGCATCTGAGCAGATGTTAGATTGCTGCTGAACTCTTTGTTTATCTTGTGATATTTTCCCCTTTATTCTTTGGGAAGTTTGTGGAAAACCAGTTCTTTCCAAAATAAATATTGAAGGGTTTTAGGAAGATAACAGCAATACTACATATATTCATATCTAAATCCATGCATGTCCATGTAGAATTTCATGGATAATCTAAGAGCCGTGTACTCTGTGTCATCCAGGAGATATTCCAAAACATAAGGGGAAAAAACCCTAGATATTCTACGTTAGTTCATATTCAGAAGCATCTAAATGGCCAGTTCAGTCTCTTGAAGTGATTTTTCCCATCACACTTCATTACACCAACAGCTGTAAATACTTTCCCCTTGAGAACATCTGATCCTCCAGGCACTGTGTTTTTCCACCTCGTACACCTGTGCCTGGTGTATGAACCGTGCAAAATCAGTGCGTTAAGCTCTGGCACAAGGTGTGCTTTAGTGAAAACTTAATCTTGGACACATCTGTCAACAGAACCTGACCGACCTGGAACAGCAGATCGAGTGCAGACACCATTTTACTTTAATTGCAGAGAAGTGCTAGGACAGTCCTAAGAGCACTCTTCTGTATAATGGAGAAACATGTTTGTGCTTGCCAAAACCTTAATTATGCCAGTTGATAAAAGGGAAGCACATGTTTTATTGAACAATAGCTTTTTTCTTCTTAAATACCATTACTAAATATATTGCTGATGTTTTCCATAATGAAATATAATTTTTTTTAGCTTCCTGTGTACTTGGCTCCTTTTAAAGAGAAGCTTTATCAAGCTAAGAAATACAGGAGGAGGGTGGTTTATGACCAAAACGTTCAGTGGTTTTTTTTTGAGAATTTCCTTAGTATCCCATGTTTTCCAGATCATTCTGTGGCTTCTCTGTAGAGCAGTGTGAGCTTCTGACACACAGAACTGAGACAAAACACTAACTCGTGCACTATTCTGTGTTTGTCCCATTTTAACAGCAGTCACTATGTCATTCATCATAATTAATATAAGTTGGGAACATTTATTTGTTATCTTTCTCACTTATCATTCGTTTGCTTTTATTTTATCATTTCATTTTTCAGGGGTGGTTCGTGCAGAGCAAAAGAATCAGACATTTTATGATCTGGGTATCTTTGATGATGGGCCTTATGAAGTTGGTGATGAGAGCCGCCAGGATAAGAATCTAGTTCCTGTTCCAGCTAACAGTTACTTAGGTAGGATTAAGTACATGTGGTAAATCTCTTCAGGTCTCTTAAACATTTGTGATCCCAGCGTGGTGTGATGATCTGAAATGGGAGCAGATGTTCTGTTGTGGACGCTGTAGCATGTTAACTGTTCTGGATAATTCACAGCCTCTCTCCACATTTATGGGGCAGTTTTAAGTGTAAGATGATATTGCTGAGGTACCTAAAAGAGCTGCTATTGTAATGTGAGACTCCAGAGCTGTGCTGAGGGCCGAGGGACTCTCAGGGAGTGATCATAATCACTGCAATGGGTCAGTACAATGGATGGGTCTGTAGTCCTTAGTCACACACTCTCTGCTATGTAGTATCAGAAAGTTTATAAAAATTTGAGTTTCTGGATGTAACTGTTAAGGCTGCAGACTTTCTCTCCTGGTAGGTAAGTGCAATTCTTTTATTCTTCGAGTTTTTACAACTCCAGTGGCTTCTAACAGACCTTTAAAATACCATAATATAAGTACTGTTTATATTTTACTTGTGTGTGTGTTTCAGGAGGTGAATCCCTTGCTCTTTGTGCAGTCAGGAAAGCAGGAGTATGTCCTTAGGCCAGTGACCTTTCTGTACACCAGTGAGATACACTGAAAAGGCTATGCTGTGTTTTTGGAAAGGCATTAAGTGTAAAGAATCCTTCTGTTCCAGTGCAGATTTCTGTGGTGTGTTCATCCACTGCTTTTGGCATATGCAACAAATACAGTTGTGGTAACCTGAGACTGGAATTTCTCTGTGAGTGACAGAAAGCTGAATAGATGGGAAGGGCATTGCTAATGTAAAAAGTAAAAAGCAAGTCAAGAAGAGAGCAAATGTAGAGCTACATATATGTTGGGAGAAAAGGAGCATAAACTTGTGTTAAATATCAGCAGTAATTACTGGGTGTAAAGGGAACTAGAAAAATCATCCAAAGAGCTTATGTTAGACAAGCTGATAGCATCTTCTGGTGGAATAAGAATTGCTAAGGTGAGGAGTGCTGTGGAGCCCGGTGCCTTTTGCTGTGAATGGTCATATCAACTTTTTCCAGTTGCACAGCCAGTGCATTTATCTCTAAATGTAAATGCTGCCTTGATTTGTAGAAATCAGAACCGTTTCCAGGCAAGCCACTCATGCCAGGCATTACTGTTCTGTCTGTTTTGACCTTAAGCAAATGTGGTTATAGGTGCTTTGCTTAACTACTATTTTTTTTCTCTTCAATCTTTCACTCATATTTATAGGTCTTCTATTTTTGACAGCTGTATCTGATACTCATCCAGATCAGTTTGTGTACAAAACATTGCCTCCCAGCATACAGGTGGACAAGTCAGTGGATATAATGATGAATAGCTACTTAGGTTTGTGACCACTTGAGGTGGCAGCATTTGGTCAGACATAATCTCCAGACCTTTTTCATGACCCTCTCCCCTCTATTCCCTCTCATATCAAACACATTGTAAGTAAAGCATGAAAAAAACAGGGATTCAGATAAAGGGGAGACAGCAAAGTGATAAGGCTTCAGAGAAACGCTGATTTGTCATGCATTTCTCCAGACCTACTCATCCCTCCCCCAGCTGGGACTCCCTCAGTTTTTTCAGGAACTGTCTCATTGTGAATTGCTGTAATTGAGAATTTCCATAGTAGTGGTGAAGTGTTTCAGAGGGAGGCTCCCATCTTCTGGCTGGTGTCTTCCTTTCTTGCAAAGTGGGCAGTTTTCTACTTTGGCCTTTATTTGCTAGATTGGTATATACAGTATAGTATTTCAGCTGGGTTTTTCATATTTTAAAATGTATTGTAAGACTGAAATAATTGGAACACGTCATGTTTAGGGCTGCATTAACTTAAAATTGCCCATTTCACCATTACTGTGTAAGCTGATTCTCAAATACTGCATACATCATTCATATGAGAATGCTTGTGCAGTACAATTTGCATGTTTGTAATGGAACAATACTGACTCCACTTAGGAGGTTTTCTGATAATTTTGCCATAGGTGAAGAACTCAAGCTATATTCAAGTGGTAAAGCTGTAGTTGTGTCTGAGCTGTATGTATCCTGGATCTGGTGTCTGTGAGAAGCAGGTCCAAGTGAGCAGTGAAGCAATGTGTTTTGTGGGAAATACTGAATGGAACTCACTGAGGAATGCTGACCTGCGAATACGCGTCCACCAGTGCAAACAGAACTGGTGAATTCCCAGCCATAGCACACCGTGTTTTAGACAAAAATTGTATTCCATAAACCACTTTAATATAGCAGGGGAAATGTTCATTTTAATGTTTATTAAGATGCAAGCTGTTACTTAGGTAATTTATATTTTATTTCTTTCTCTGTTAAAGGTTTCTCTTTGGACTCTGGTAAAGGAATTGTCTCCCAAGATGAGATGACTTTTGTGTCTGGTGCCCCAAGAGCGAACCACAGCGGAGCAGTTGTTTTACTGAAAAAAGAAAAAAATCAGAGAGCACTTTCCCTGGAGCACCTGTTTGAAGGAGAAGGGCTGGCCTCCTCTTTTGGCTATGACGTTGCTGTTGTGGACCTCAACAGTGATGGGTATGGCTGTGGTTAACTCCTGCTGCCTGTATAGTAAAGGACAGCGATCTTGTTTATTTCCACTTTGGTTTCTCATACTAGAAATATAAGGAATAACAAATCCCACTTTCCATGTTTTCCTGGAGGAAATGGTGAGCATCTTGAGAACCAATCAGGATAGAGTCTACCTTAATAAAGAGTTTTATTATACAATTACTGTAAACAGAGAAACAGGAAACCAGCCTCATACCCCAGGAAGGCCATAGAAGGTCCTTGTACGCCATCAAGGGAATAAACCAGCTTGCAGTGTCAGTGGGGATGCTGGTGCCCAACCAGTCAAATGCACATTTTAGTTTTTGTTCCGCAGCTCTTTGGGCAGCTGAGCTTGAGCTCACAGTCTGAGCTATTTTTCAGAGTTCTACAAAAGCACTGCATTTTGTTTTTCTTTTCCTTCTAAGCTGGCAGGACATTGTTGTTGGGGCCCCGCAGTACTTCGACAGAAGCGGGGATATCGGGGGTGCTGTGTACGTCTACATGAACCACCAAGGCCAATGGGCAGGGGTGAAGCCTCTTCGCTTAAATGGAACCAGTGACTCCATGTTCGGACTTGCAGTTGAAAACGTTGGGGACATTAATCAGGACGGATATCCAGGTAAATGGAAAACAATGACAATAAAAATGTGTGAGATTGTTTGGCCAATGCCAGACTTGTAACATCTTACCCTTTGATTGCATGCTGCAGAAAGAGCAAGAATGATTTTAGATGTTGCAACTTATTTTCACCAGATATTGCAGTAGGGGCTCCATATGATGGTTTTGGCAAAGTGTACATTTATCATGGATCCAAGAATGGAATAAATACAAAACCAGCACAGGTAATGAAATAACCTTTACTATATAATTATTCGTGAACAAAATTAAAGGAATGACAGGGCTATCCATCCTCCTTTCTATTGCTATTACTGGGGTGGTGGGTATGCAGGAAAGTCACAGGGCCCTTGCACTGCTGGCAGGAAAGATTAGGAATTCTTGATATTAATATGTATTTTTATTTCTGGGGCCATCCATTGAGGGTCACTCTGTCCAGTTTGCAGAGTGGGAACAGAACTTCATTATACTCCCTAGAATACTGCTCAAATAGTTAAGAATACTTTATAGAACACTTTTTCTGTTTCAAGTGTTCACAGTCCATAAATACTGTAAATAAAGATGAACTAAGCTCTGTGCAGATCAGTAATTTCTGGTACTCAGTGCTATTGCCAAGTAGCTTCTTGGAAGACAAGCAAATCATCTTTGCATTCCAGTATTCTTTAGCTGAACTGAACACAGAGGTCCTGTTTCACAGGTCCTACTTGATTGTATCTCTTGCCTCTTTTTTTCTCCGTCCATAAGACGGTTACATTCACTAGTTACTTATTTCACCTTTATCACTTTTAAATGTCTGAATTCCCTCACTCTGTTTGCTTTTTAGATTCTTGATGGTGAAAAAACAAACACCAATTTCTTTGGTTACTCTATTGCTGGAAATATGGACCTGGATAAAAATTCTTACCCTGATGTTGCTGTTGGTTCCCTGTCAGATTCTGTAAATGTGTACAGGTATTATGTTCAGAACCTTAATTAATTACACCAGGGCTTTGGTTTTGGTTTCTTAAAAACAATTTGCTTATAAGTAACAAGCTGTTTGGCTTTGAGTGTACTTTTCCTACCAGAAGTTGGAAATTTGAGGGAAGGGGAGGGGCAAGGGCAGGGATTCCATAAATTGATTTGTTACTTTATCCCCCTCCTCCCCTTGAGAACCTGCCTTACAATCAGTGAGATTGTAAGGGGCTGAATATGGGCAGTTCCTGTGGAGTGCTGATGTGGGCAGTGTACCTGCACCTTCGTTTACCCTATTGTGACTTGGATGTCTGTGTCCTTGAATGGAACTTAAGGGTGATAAGTAATTCCTTAAGGAGAAGTTAACTAATATTTTGCTGCCCTTATCTAATCTAATTGTGCTTTACTGAAGATAAAAGAAAACAGAACCAACCCCCACTTTTGTAGCTGAGGATCCAAACCAGTGAGGCACACACAGCCTTGCTGAGCTTGCACTGGGGTCCATGAAACAGTGAGGAAGCCCTGCAGCTAGGATCCTTTGGGATTTCTGTAACACATGCCCCTCAGTTCGAGATGACATCAGTCTTTTGCAGACCTCTGCTTTTTTTCCTGTTTATTGTACTGTGAAGCTGAATCACTAGTAATGGGCAGGAAGAGGACTGGCTGTCTCTGCATCAGAACTGTGAATGCTGCATCAGCTCAGGTCTTTGGTGCTTGTTGTCAGGTCCCAAAGGATGAGAAGCAGGAACTTCAGAACTGCTCATCTGAATTCTGGGACAAACAACGTTACTTTTCAGGCAGAATAGCCTGAATTTGTGCTCCCATCTCTAAGGTGTATAGTATCTGTGCACATAATTGTGATGTTCTTAAATACACTGGAACAGCACCCAAGAAAAGTAACTCAGATGGCTTATGGAGGAGAAAAGAGTGGTAGAGGAGTTGGTCAGATTATTTAGCATTCTGGTTACTCCAAAGGAGCTTTAGACTTTTGCTGATCAAGGCAGGACAAAAACTTTTACAAAGATGAGAACAAAAACCTTCTTACGGTGACAGACGTGAAAGGAGTGGCCCAGTTAAGTGGAGCAGGTGGCTTATCAGCTATTTTAAACAACCTTTGGATGCTTTAATGAGAACAGGATCATCAGCTCATTCATTTGTTCATGTGAAATGTCTTCTCCCTTCCAGAAAAGGAAAAGACAAGTTTTCAGGATATGATATGGTTACAGCCTACATCAGAGGAAGCAGGAAATTAAAACATCTTTTCCACAGCCACCAGGCTCTGTATTAAAGCTCTTGAGAAAGTGAATCTGAATGAACTGTAGTACCTATAGTTGTTCACAGGGGCTGAATTGCTACTGGTAATAGAAATCACCACTGAATTTTCTGGTATTTGTTAAGTGCATAGAATGACAACAACATCACATTAGTGTAACCCCGCTTCCCCCTCAGGATCTGTAGTTGTTCTTGGTGACCTTTGCTTTGCCTTTAATATTTTTTAGGGTTTTTATGACCAGTATCAAAGCCAAATTCTGTGTTTCTCAGAGTGTCTTTGTTGCAGTGTGGAGGAAATCTGATATTTACATTAATTATTTAATTAATCTTAAAATAAACAAGTTCTCTTTTTACATCTTCTTTTTATTCCCCATTTTTCCCCCAAATGAAGATCTCGGCCTGTGATAAGCATTAGAAGAAACATTACAGTACAGCCTGATAGAATTGATCTGAAGAAAAAGAATGCTGAGGACAATGGTGAAATAAGGTAAATGAAAAAGAAATTACTCTATCAGAAGCTTTGGTGTATTAAACTTTCTGCTGTCAAAATTCATTCAGTGATCAAGTTTAAGTGAAGGGGTATGAGTCATGCAGGTTAAGCAAATGTATCTGCATACGTTCATTCTGACTTCATGAATTTCTTCAGGTTACTGTGCAAGGAGTGGAATATGTCCTTTTTCATAATGTTCATTTTTTGAAATGAATGTTACGTTGCTTCTTCAGACTTTTAACAAATATCTTGACTTGAACAGCTTTGTCTTGAGTAGACACATAAGAGCAAATGCTTAATTGTTTATTAACCATTTTTTCTTGCTTTGTAATTCAGTCTAGTAAGCAGCAAATACCACAGTGATAAAACTGATCAGTTAAAACTTTTCATTCTGTTGGACCATGCCTTATTAAAAGATAATACTAATTCCTTGGCACTTTTTACAGGATGGATGTGAAAGCATGCTTTAAATATACTGCAAACCCCAGAGATTTAAATCCAAGAATAAGTAAGTTCTGAAGATGAGTATTTTTTATGTTTATCACATGGTAGTGGTTTGTTGGTTTTTTTTTAGCATTTATCATGGAAAAATATTACTCAAATTATAGTGACTCAGACAGTGACTGACAAATTTAAAATGTGACTCAGTGCTAAGCTCAGCTGTTGCAGTCTGTATTTAGAGTCATGCTGGTGGTGTTAAGCTGTTCTGTGGATGACAAACTAAAGCTTTCTAAGTATTTCAACTGCCAGTGAGCAAATAGCTGCTACACAGACCCAAACCATTTTGCCTCTCTAGGTTAGTGCTGCTTTAGAGAATCGTTTTTAAGGCCCATTTTATACATCCTTAGTGAGCATTATTTCTTATTAGAGGCTTACTCTAGGAACCTATCCTGAAGTGATGAAAATGGTTTTGTGGAAATATTAACTGAAATAAAAAAATCTGCATTGAAGACTGGAAGACTGTGTCACAAAAATGTAAAACACTTGTTACACTGATGCTGTTACTGCCTCTTGGAGAACTGTGTAGGATTTTGAGAGGAAATGGGAAGAACTTTAAGCCTTTTTCTCCTGTGTTGTCTTGAATTTCTCAGTTACTTTAAAATGCAAAGGCTGTGCCTCAGTGAGGTGCCGGTCCTTCAGCAGGTGAAGTGCTTGCAGCTCTCAGTGCCTTGGCACAATCAGAGCTGTTTCCTTCTGTGCAGCACTGAATTAGCTCAGTGAAGCAATCATTAAAAGATGCACCAAGTTCAGATCTAGGATAACATGGCTCAGCACACAACTGGGCAGCTCTAGTCGCACTTCTGCTTTCGTTATTAAAATTATCGGTGTACCTTGATCTCAGAATCCTGCTGGCTCTCAGGTGCCCTTTGGGGCCCACCAGGAATCCCGAGTAGCGCAGTCGGGTTATTTACAGAGGGTAGCTCAGCCCTCTGCTGGCTTCGCACAGCAATTACAGCTCCCCCAGCCCCGCGTGCCCATAAATAACAGGATTTGGTTTAAAAATTTTCTTTAGGTTCACACACACGGTACCTGGCCCTCAACTGTGGCAGGACAAAACTGATATGGAGAAAGCTTTTTAAATGACTGAAAACAGTTAGTGAAGCCCAGCACTGGCTGGAACAGTCTTCTAGAATAATGCATGAGATCATACCTGGTGAAATTAAAGTATTTTTTAATATGTCAATGATTTTTTTTTTTTTAAATAGTAACCTACTTTATTTTTTCATCTAGAGATCAATTACACGTTTGAGGTGGAGAACGAGAGGCGGCAGCTGGGCCTGCCCTCCAGGGTGCGCTTCAGTGACCACGCCTCTGATCACTTCACTGCAAGTACAACCCTCAGGGGACAGAACTCATGGGAGTGTGTGACTACAAAGCTTATACTGCAGGTGAGAGAGAGTATTTTATTTTTGTTTCATTTAGATCCACTTAAAACAACTCTCTTTTTGCAGCCTAATGGGAGAAACCTTTGTCTATAACTTTGTATATAATTTCAAAATCATAGGCATTATAAAACTTCAGAAATAGAGACCCACCATAGTTTACTATTCCCTGCACACATGCTGCTTCCTCCTGTTGCCTTTCTTGAAAACTACGGATTAAAAAACTGTAGCCACTGCAGCACACTCTGGAGGTCAATAGAGCTGAACTAATTTAGGACAACAGAGGGACTAAGTGCCCAAAACGGAGAGCTGCTTCCAACAGAAATGATTGTTACAGAATTTTATAGTGTGCCTGTTCAGGAGAAGAATTTTAACCCGTGGGTTTTGGAGTGGATGAATGGGCAGGGCAAGAAAACTCGGTATGTGCTCTCTTGACTTGGCTGCTGTAGTGGCACTTAAGAGGTGGTATTGCTCCAGAGGCTAAACAGATTCCCTCTCCATGGCTCAGCAGGAATGAGTCAGCCTCCAAGGTTGCTTTTGACCACAGCAGATTAAAGAACTGTAATTTATGAATAGAATAGAATCATGGAATGGTTTGGTTGAAAGGGACCCTAAGGATCATCTAATTCCAACTCCTGTGCCATGGGCTGGGACACCTTTTGCTAGACCATGTTACTCAAACACTGTTCCAGTGTGTTATTTTACTGTAGCAGTGTGAATTTCACCTGCCTGAGTTATCATCTGTGGTTCCTAGGAATTCTTAATGGTGAGAGAAATTGCCAGTTTGGGAAGCCAGAGATAAAAAAAAGACAGTAGGGCTGGGTTCTTTGTGTTGCTGTATGTTTAGAAAATGCTGGATTTATATACAGTATCAAAACCTCATCTTTGTGGGTTTTTTTCTCCTCTGCACTGTACACTAACTATGCAACTTAAAATATTTTAACAGGAAAAAATTAAAGATAAGCTACGTCCCATTCCAATATCAGTCGGTGTTAAAATTGCTGGCCTGGAGTCATCATCCAAGAGGAAAGAGAGTGCACTTCCAGATCTTATACCAATTCTAAATTCAAATGAATCTGAAACAGAGACTACAAAAGTAAGCCTTTGAAATCACACATTCACCTAAATCCGCACTTCTGCAAATAACATAAAGACTGTAGAAAACTAAATTACGTCCAAAGGAAGTAACTGGGGTGGCACTGGACATGTAACTATTGGATTGTTATTTTATATTTTGTTCTCAACTTGTTACAACATGTTATGAACTATTTAAAAAGTGAGGATAGTATAGCTCCTTGGTTTCTTCCCTGTCCCCCTTTAGGAGGAAATGTACTTTTGATTAAAAACGGAGACATTTTTAATCCTGCTGGGAACACTTGTCCAACATAACAAGATAACGTACACTCCTAATTCTTCCACTGTTAGGATTCCATAAGGCATTTGAGCAATGACTGCAGCAGTGACATACAAGGGAGGGAATACCTCAGATAAAAATTCTCATTTCCTCGATGCTTATTGAAGAATCAGACTTAAAGATGTATTTCCTCATTAGAAATACTCACTTAGATAGAGATAATAATCATTCTCTCACTTAGAACTCTGCTTTTTAGTCACATTTAAAGTTCTAAATTAGCAGCATCAAGGTCTATATCTCACAAAGAAAAAACTCCACAGGCCAGAATTAAGTCAGGTTAAAAATCTGAACTCTGTTCAAGAAAGTGCCTTGTGAGTTCCATGTAGATGCTTTATTCAGTGTGCTTCAGAAATCTCATGTTAAGCTACTACTGTGTGTCAGGCAGTAAAATTGTTTTGGTTTTATTTAGGTGGAGTTCTTAAAAGAAGGATGTGGAGAAGACAATGAATGTCACAGCAATCTTAAGCTTCAGTACCGGTTTTGTACGAGAGAGGGAAATGAAGACAGATTTACTTATTTACCACTGTAAGTCTTGATTAATGCACTGAAGTTCACTTTATTAACAAGTGCTTAAACTAACTTTTAGGAGAGGATTTTGGGAAAGAGAGCAGCCTTTTTCTGTGTCTGGCAAACACAGCCCTTGGTAGCAGTATTGATTTATCAGGGTGAGGAAGAGCTTGAGAAGAAAAATGGTGCAGAGTTGAATGGATACTAAGTGGCCACAATAGTGCAGGGGTGGGCTTAAAGAAAAAAAAAAATAACAACTTAACACCTGGAGAAATGATATTCTAAACCAGCCTTGCAGTAGTTTATTGTGTGACACTGTTAATTATTTTGCAGATGAAAATTGACTGAATGACAACTGTAGAGTATAGCCTTATAGCCCAAGAGAAGTATTATAGGGACATGAAGTAATAATTTCATTTTAACAGATGCCCCAGCACTTGCTGCATCCCTCCTTGCTGGAGGGCCAGTGACATTAGAGTGGGGGTAAAACACACAGAAGGAAGTATTTTTATTTACTGCCAGCAGTCAGACATTTTTAGCAGGGAGTGCCATGCTTAGAAGTCAAGCCCACGTATACTTTACAAGAAGAAAGCGGGTCACTAGATTGATTCGGAGAAAATTCCTCACTACATGAGTCAGATGCAAGTGCTGGTTCAGAAATACTATAAACTCCTGATTACTTGAGGGATTTATCAGCCTGTTCTGTCCTCTTAACTGCTGGCCACTGTCAGATGAAAAACCGTGTGGGGGAAAAAACCTGTGACTATTCATGTTCATAGTTTTATCATAATTCTCCTGTAATAAGAGGAAATTGTATTTGGATAAAGCATCATAAGAAGCAAACTTGCATACACGTTTTTTCCCTAACATATAGAACCTTCTACATTCTGTTTCTGTAGTGAAAATGGCATGCCAGTGCTTGTTCTGAAAGACCAGAAAGATATTGCCCTGGAAATAACAGTGACAAACAATCCATCTGATGTAAAAAATCCACTAAAAGATGGTGAAGATGCGTATGAAGCTAAACTAATTGCAACTTTTCCAGACAGTCTGACATACTCTGCATTCAGAGAAATGAGGGGTTATCCTGTAAGTATTTTTAAGAGGAAAAATACTGAAAAATTTAAAATATTTTCAGCATACTTTTACTTTGTAAATGTATTCTGTTTAATCAGGAAAAACAGCTAACGTGTGGTGCTAACCAGAATGGTTCTCAAGCAGAGTGTGAACTTGGAAATCCTTTCAAAAGAAATTCTAATGTAAGTTGCACTTACTTTACTCAAGTTGTAAAATCTCATTCTGACTGACTGCAGTCATCCAAAGTTTCTGTGTGTTGCAAATGGAAATTTCATTTGGATTTGTCTTTTTAACTCTAGAACTCAGTACTGAAATCTCCTATAAAATTTCATCAATATATCTTACAAAGAGCTCATATATTTTATTATCTTCTTTCTTGTTTAGGTAACCTTTTATCTGATCTTAAGTACCACTAAAGTTAATGTTGATACAACAGACTTAGACATTAACCTGAAGCTGGAAACGTAAGTTTTCTTCGTGTGTGTGCATTTGCACTTTGCTTTGATATACAGTTGCTAACGTTTTGAATAAATTTGTTTGATTCACAGAAGTAATTTAATAGTAGAGAGAAACCCACTAAATTTGTAAAATAAACACCTTTGTTTCCTTTTCATTGTAGAACAAGCACTCAAGTTAATTTGACTCCAATTACAGCCAGTGCTAAAGTGGTTCTTGAATTGCTTTTATCAGTCACTGGGTAAGTGTTGATAGCATGAAAGACTGGGAGGTCTGGGGACAGTTTTGTTTCAGACTCATTAAAATCTGATTATTCTCCTTTCCCACCCCCACCTGAACAGAGTTGCTAAGCCTTCTCAGGTATATTTTGGTGGTAACATCATTGGTGAGAGTGCTGTGAAATCTGAAGATGATATTGGAAACCTCATAGAGTATGAATTCAGAGTGAGTAATTTAGATTAATGCCAACAAGCTGCTTTTAATCAAATGCACAGCTTCTTGCTTTATGCGTATGAATACATAGAAAAGTTGCTATAATGAAATTGTCTGTGTCCCAAAATCCTGACTGCCTGGTCAGAACATGCAGTTTGACTGTGGACTAGAGCTTTTTTAGGCCTTGATGTTTTATGATCATATTCTGAAGAAGTGGCCTGAGGCTGCTTTGGAGCAGTTCCTGCACGTTCAGTTGTGCAGCATAAAAGCCCCTGCAGGGAGGGAAGCAAGTTAAAGCAGAACCTGCCTGGGGCCTGCCCAGGTGCTGCCTGGTGCACACAGAACAGGCTGAGCACAGAGCCAGAGCCCCTCTGAATGTGTGAGTGTGTTTCACTGGCTTGGTCTCATGCATAACACAGCAAGGAGCAGACTAAGAGAAACTGAAGTCCATGTCTGTCAATCCTTTAGTTATTTCTGTACCTGGTTCATGCAGTATAGCATCAGCAGTTGTTAAAATGTTTGATTTAGAACTTGCTAGCATGATCAGTAACACTAAAAAATTAAAAAAAAGAAGTTGGGAAAAAACTTTCAAACTTACAAGAGTGAGCTTGTTCTCTCTCTGTGTTCCTCAGAAACTTGAAGTTTGCCTCAGTTACACAAATGACTGATTCGTTAATTCTAAATTGGAGTTGTCATTTCACAGGAAGATTAATTTCTAAAATCAACAACTAAAAGTTCATTTTAGGGAATTCTAATCCTTCTGTGTATTTACTCACTCTCAAAGTATGCTAGTTGTAGTATATGCTTTGTATTTGTACTATTTTGAGTGCCTTTCATCTGATCTAAATTTCCTGTTATAGCTGCATGCTTAACACTTGTCCAAGTCAATAGTGTTTTCAGGAAGAAAATCCCTCTGAAAAGTATTTCACAGTTTAAAGGATGTTTGTGTTAACAGGTAACTAACTTGGGCAGACCACTGAAAACATTTGGCACTGCTTCCCTGGACATTCAGTGGCCAAAAGAAATTAGTAATGGGAAATGGCTGCTTTATTTGATGAAAATAGACTCCAAAGGCTTGGAAAAAGTCTCCTGTCAACCTGAGAATGAAATCAACAGTTTGCACGTTGCGGTACGTTCCCCTGTCCTCTGTTGATGAACTGGTACAATGTGAAAGCCACCCACAGCAAGCGAGAGGAAGGCATGAGAGCTTGCCTCTACAGAGAGTTACTTTTTATCTTGAGCAGCTCACAAGCACAATCCATGACCAACATATCAGAGAGTAAGCCTGTCAGGAGACTTCATTACAGCTAACGAGGCTGATACGCTAAAGGATAGATGCTGTGTCACAGTGACTGTTTGTGCAATGGGCACTGCTGTCATAGGCTCTTACACAGGATGAAACTGCTGACTGTTATTACATATTTCATTGGTATTATTGAAAACTGCTCAATAATAAAACATCTGAGTTCTTACTCAAAAACCAATAAATAACTAAATATCTTCCCAGCCTGGGGGCATTCCACATACTTTTTTTGAAGACAAGAGGCTCAAACTTTAATGTATTTATTTGCAACAAATATAATAAAAAGCAATTTTCATAGCCTTGGATTGTGCCTATCTAGCAATATCTTTTTCCTAAAACTTGAGCTGCATTTTTTTCTACATGTAGTCTTAAGATCATATGGGGGGAGTTTTAATTTTCCACCATTAGAACTGCATACACATAAACCTGGTTTTGTCAGATCATTATTAGTTAATACAACTTCCAGTGAGTATAATTAGCATACAGTTAAAAACCCCTGCATTTACTGACATTAGCATTCTTACTGTTTTAGCAGAGTACCCTTCTTTTAGCATTAATACCCTTAATCTAGAAATGAAAATGGAAATAGCATTGAAAGCTTTATAAATCCAAACCTTCCCGTGCCCTATTAAAGGAAATAGTCTGTTGGCCTTTCTTTAGGTAATCTCAAATTTTATTCTTAGCAGTAAATGTAGGTAAGTAGGGATACATAATGCTCTCAGTCCTGTGCTGATTTTGGAAAAAGAAAACACTGAGCTGTAGTTTCTCTGCTTGTATGAATTAGCACATTCTTATGATAAACTGCTTTTTAGTTTTTTACTTTTTTTTTCCTTTTAGGAATCCCATAACTCAAGAAGGAAGCGTGAAGTTGCAGAGAAGCAGATTACAGACAGCCAGGCATTTTCTTTATTCTCAGAAAGAAAATACAAGACCTTGGTAAGGATATTGCACCAGCTATGTTCTTGTCAGAAACCTCTGCACTTGAAAGAGGGCTTTTCTGATTTTGGCAGAGTGAAACAAATGCTCTCTTTGCCTTCTTTTCATCTTATATCCAAATACCAGTGCTTTTAAAATCTGGAATTTAGGTTATCTACTGTGAGAAAGAACTAGGAAAGAATACCTCCACAGTTACTTACATTAAAATAAGCAAGTAATAACATCTTCATTGTATTTTCCCACTGCTGTCAGTACAGATAGTTTTTCTTCCATGTAGGCATGATATAACCCAATTTTTAATCTTGAGGTGAGGTTTAAACAATCTGTGGAGATGTGATGTTATTTACAAGTAGAAATCTGTAATTGCAGAGTTGCAATGTGAATGCACGCTGTGTGGACATCAAGTGTCCCCTGAAGGGTTTTGACAGCAAGGCATCTCTTGTGCTGCGTTCCAGGCTGTGGAACAGCACCTTCTTAGAGGTGAGTCCTCTTAGCTGCCCTTTCTGAAAGGTCAGTGCTCTTTCTGGTTCTGGGTCTAATATCTGTGTTTTATTTTGGAACAGGAATACTCAAAAATGAATTACCTTGACATTCTTGTTAGAGCTTCTATCAGTGTTCCTGTTGCAGCTAAGAATGTTAAACTCACAAATGAAGTTGCTCAGGTAGGTTCACTGTTTAATGCTAGCCACATATTATGGTTGTGATTGTTCTGTTTTATCTCCAAAGACCAGGAATGAAACCAATTTGAAACAAAACTAGCTAAAAATTTAACTTTCTAACTGAGTTTTGAATTACTGATCATTTTTACCTTTTAATGGGGTTGAAAAAATTAATTGCCACATTCAAATGATACCAGTGGGAACTTTTTCTTCAAAACCATTTTGTAGAAGGCATCTCGTTAGAGGAGAGATAAGACTATATACATTGCAGCTTTCTGATTAACCATGTAACTTCTAAAATCTTCCACCTGCACATTTTCCGTCCTGTAGGTGCGTGTTACTGTATTTCCTGCAAAACCAGTAGCCCTCTACACAGGAGTTCCATGGTGGATCATTGCAGTGGCTATCCTTGCTGGAATACTCATGCTTGCACTGTTGGTATTCTTACTATGGAAGGTGAGCTTTTATTCATCTGGTTATTTTTAATTTTCTGGTCTATAAGTGACAAGGTAGCAAATTAATTAAGTTAATGATTAAATATTTGGGACTCAAGGCAAAACTGCACAAATCATACGTTATCAGTTTCTCAGTTTTGCAACACTTGGAATGAGAATGGTTGCATAGGCAGACTTGTTACATAATTTTTCTGTTTTCACATCCTCAAAAGGAAGTATTTTGAGCTCCAGACAAAACTTGAGACAGATGTTCAGAAGCCATAATTTCATACAGGTAGATACAGCCATTGGGAGCCTCTGCACTTAGGTGTAAAACTTCCTGTGAGCTATTTACAAATGGTTTAGTAGGGCTCTGTTCTCATAACATCAGAAATACCATTAGACAGATAAAAATAACCAAAAGCACAGTATTAAGACATAGCCAAGTGTGCTGGTGAATTTCTTATAATTGTTTTTTTTTATCTTAGAAACTTTAAAGGTATAAATAAAGAGGTATAACAAACGGTTAACTGTTTGCCAAGGAAAAAAATTCAAGTATCTTTTTTCTAAAGACCTTTGTAAAGATGACAAGTATTTATGTCCCCAAGTATAACAGAGCAATCTTTTTATTAGTAGTTTTTATCGGTGTAGACAGCTAGCATTTGCTGCTATGGGATAGCAGAAGATTATTAAGGAAGAGGAGCTGAAGAATATCCTATCTGTCACTTTTTTCCCAGTGAAACTTCAGGAGTTAGCTTTGAGGAGCTACTATTTGCTGCAGGTTACTTCCCATAGGAGAGTTCTGATTTCCTTCTTTTCTAAAAAATGCCCAGTGGCTCCTGCAAATATTCCTGCCGAATGAATACTGGGTGGGCTGTTAGGTTCTAATTACTTGTGTTTTACTGTGCATGAAAATACCAACTTTTTCATGTGCACACACAGTGTAAAATGCTGTTTTTGATGACATAGACTGTGCTGTTCTATGAAGGACAAACATCATATTGGAAAGACAGATACATCATTGGTTTAAGACAAAAGCTTGTACTGAAGGGGTCCAAACAGTAACTGGTTTTGATCTACACCCTGTGGTTTTGTCTGTCCTGTGCACTGGTCCATAAACAGTTTTCTGTATCTTTCTGCTCTTCACAGCCACTTTACTTGCTATGGACATACTTTATTGTAGCTTTTCTTAAAAAAAAAAAACAACAGATGCTCTACAAATTTATCAAAACGCCTCTAAAATAATATTCTCAGGTTACATATATTAGTTATGTTAATAACTCAGTCTATTTTATTCTGTTATTGTATAGATCAAGTTAGCCCAAGAAGTGCTCAGATCTAGAAACGGCAGCTGAGTTGTTGTAATGACTTTTTTCTTTTTTTTTTTTTTTTTTTTTTGGCCTGTGAAGGGATAATGGGAAGGCAGTTGACAGAGTTAAGTCAGTTTTAATAGATTTGACTTATTCCAGTGCATAAAAATTGACTAAACACCTTGCTTCCTCGTAGTGTGGTTTCTTCAAGAGAAATAAGAAAGATCATTACGATGCCACATATCACAAGGCTGAGATCCATGCTCAGCCATCTGATAAAGAGAGGCTTACTTCTGATGCATAGTACTGATCTACTTCTGTAATTGGTAACTGACGATATTTTTTAATTTCGAGCTGTGGCACGTGCTATGGTTGCAGTGGCTAACTGTGAAGCTTTTTCGGCATAAGTTCTATTAACTTTTGGATTTCAAGCTATTATACTTGCTTGCTCCTTCTGTCGATAGATTTCAGCTTTTGGTGCATGTGAACACACAGAGGTTTAGCCTGATCTAAAATGCTTCTTCTTTATTTTTTTAAAAACCATTAGGTGATCTGTTGCAATGGGCTTTAGTATTTTTTAAAATTCATGCTTTAGCACTACAAGTAAGTCTTTAAGCTTGCAAGATGGGAATCAACACTGTAGAGTTAAGATGTAAAGATAAGACTACATGGACAATACATAAATTTGCTTTACTAACCTTTAGTGCATGCTGAAAGGTACATATTGCTTACATCGGAGAAGGGTTTTCATTATTAGAATTTATTGCTGTAGAAACATCTGCTTTATCTGAGTTCTAAGGTGTACTTCTCTAGGAACACACTTTGCTGAAGTTACAAGATGCATGATGGTTTCTGCTTCCAGCAACCTTTATTCCACTTGAGATGTTACATGCATGTGCATTGTGGCCAGTGTGCTTGGGTTGAGGAGGTGGGGAAGAATTATTTATGAAATATTTCCTAACAGTGTTTAATGAAACTTTGAGATGGCTAAAGTTTAGGTCTTTGCTCACTGTAATTTTTTGTATTCAATTCCATCTAAGTTCTAATATTGAAAAAACCCCAAAAACATTGACCAAACTGAACCAAAAAATCCAGCACCCTAAATACTATGAACCAAACCTTGCCCACTTTTAACACGTTCTTAGCCCCAGCAGTATCTAATGACAGCTGGATGGCACAATGTCTCTTAACCTGAATCTTGATCCATAAAGATGTAAAGCTGAGTGTGTACCAGTCATTATCTTTGTAATATTGTGCCCATAGCTCCATTTTGTTTTGGAAATTAATTTTAGTCCATTCCTCGATATTCAAAATCAGTTTTTACAGTGACTTTGAATAAAAAATTGCAGAGCACAAATAAGCTGTTATAGATTCCATCCAGGGTGAGTTCCCATGGCAAACTAAGCAAGACTCACGTTTCTAATACAGTGTCTGTGTAGTTAGTTCAGGTGACTGAAGTGGAAATGGTGCTTTGAAAACCAATGCCCTTAGGGTAACTTTTCTCGAATGTTCTGGAAATGTTTCTGTAGGTTCTTAAGGGTAAATCATGTCACCATACAGGAAGACACTGAAGTACATACCTACCTTTGATTCAGGAGAAGCAGCTTTCCTGGTTATAGCAGTAAATGTCCTCATTAGATGAATGAACAGCTTTGTAATGGAGGGAATCTTTTTCAGGTATTTGATTACCACGGATAGTCAGAGCATGTCCTTTGTCTTTAACTGCTGCTGAACAGCTAATGCAGACCTCTTGGCTCACATTTTTACAGCTAAATATGCTACATTGGCCTAAATACTTTTGTTTTCAATTTACTTATCTGCATATTTGTGTGAAGGAAGAATTTACTGCCTCTACAGTTGTAGTACTGTGGCAGCAACTTCCACTAAAGTGTTGTTTTCCTTCTCCATGCAGTGCGGGTTCTTCCGGCGTTCCAGGTACGAAGACAGTGTCCCCCGATATCACGCTGTAAGAATTCGCAAAGAGGAGCGACAGATCAAAGATGGGAAAAGCCCAGACCTTGAGACAAAACAGTGGTTCACCAAATGGAATGAAAATGAAAGTTATTCTTAGGCATAAATGTTGTTTATCCACAAAATTCAGATAGAGGTTGAAGTTTTCATTCATGGAATACTGATGGAATTAGACCTGTGAACACTACGGTTATTCACCATTTGATTGTAGATATTACTACTTACATTGAGGCTTTTATTTGCACAGTTAGAATGGCTTCAACAGACTTCATTTGCCTTATTTAATTTCCACTCTGCCTCTTCATCCCCCTTAAATCTAACCCATACTTTAGAAAATACTGATTTGGGGTCTTTTCTGCAAAATAAGCAAAACCACTACAGCAGACCTTTTGATCCTCCTGTGACCCTGACCTTCTTCCTAGTTATTTAAGGAATGCATGATTAAGGTCAAGACGAGCTCTCTGTTGTTCCCTCAATGCACAGTGCTTTATAAACACACAGTGGCCTTACCACACTTTGTTCACATATAACAGAAGACCTGCAAGTCTGCTTTAGTCATAGCCTTTGCCTGCTGCAGTAGTTAGGGCTTAACAAAAAGCANAGTCATTTTTGTATTTATTTTTATTATAAATCATTGTCTTTGACTAACTGGTAGGCCAAAGACTACTGAATTTTTAAATCCACTGTTCTGGTTTTTGTGTTTCTATTTTTGAACTTCAAATTATGAGACCTGGGGCTTTCACTGCATTTTAATAAATCATTGAAGGTGCCAATGCTTTCTAAAATGTAAATATTTATGCAAATGATGTGTATGGGTGCTTTCTTTTCCTGATGCTTGTAACATCAGGTCCTGTAACATGATTTGTATATTACTGTGGACTGTTTAACAATTTGGACACGAAGCTGAAGTAATGTTTTAGATACCATTTTATACTCACTGCAAGAAAGTGAAAAGTCTTTTGGAAACCTCTTTCCAGCTTCATAAGGACTTCCTGGTTGGCAAAAGGCATTGACTACTGCAACTGTTGTATGGCACTTGAAGGAGGCTAGAGATGCCTTACCTTAACTGTTGGGATCTGAGCTGATCCACGTTGAGACTACTGAATCATCTTGAATACCTGAGTGTTGATAAAAGTAGAACCATATTATTAGTAATCTGGTTATTGTAACATAACTGAGAAAATTATTTGAAGAGTTTACTTTTTTACCCATACTCTAAAGCCTTGGTACTATTTAAGAACAAAGATTTAGCTCACAGCCGTGTATTCCAGGTGAAGCAAAATTCTGCTCAAAAAGTATGCAGGTTAATGCTTATGATATGAACTATGCAAAACCCTCTTGGTACTTTTTCCCCTCATAGGGTAAAAATTTGCTAGGAGGGCAGATGTCAAGTATCTTATTTTTACTGCTAACTTTGAATGTACCTTCTTGGAAGGTGTGGTCACTTAAAAAGTTACTTTTAGTGTTAAGAAAGATGAGTCTATTAAACTAGATAATCTCAGTATATTATGACCCCTGACTTTATGAACACTCATATATTAATTCAANATTGTGTGATTCTTGTTCACAACAAATATACACAGGGTTTTGTTTTTTTTAAAGAGAAGCTTGAATATTAGATGTACTTTTTTGTATATATATATATTTTAGTCATTTTTGTATTTATTTTTATTATAAATCATTGTCTTTGACTAACTGGTAGGCCAAAGACTACTGAATTTTTAAATCCACTGTTCTGGTTTTTGTGTTTCTATTTTTGAACTTCAAATTATGAGACCTGGGGCTTTCACTGCATTTTAATAAATCATTGAAGGTGCCAATGCTTTCTAAAATGTAAATATTTATGCAAATGATGTGTATGGGTGCTTTCTTTTCCTGATGCTTGTAACATCAGGTCCTGTAACATGATTTGTATATTACTGTGGACTGTTTAACAATTTNTTGTAACATAACTGAGAAAATTATTTGAAGAGTTTACTTTTTTACCCATACTCTAAAGCCTTGGTACTATTTAAGAACAAAGATTTAGCTCACAGCCGTGTATTCCAGGTGAAGCAAAATTCTGCTCAAAAAGTATGCAGGTTAATGCTTATGATATGAACTATGCAAAACCCTCTTGGTACTTTTTCCCCTCATAGGGTAAAAATTTGCTAGGAGGGCAGATGTCAAGTATCTTATTTTTACTGCTAACTTTGAATGTACCTTCTTGGAAGGTGTGGTCACTTAAAAAGTTACTTTTAGTGTTAAGAAAGATGAGTCTATTAAACTAGATAATCTCAGTATATTATGACCCCTGACTTTATGAACACTCATATATTAATTCAGTGTAACCCAATTTTTGAGCTTCTAGAATCCTAGTTCACTTGCTTGAAGGCTCAGCAGCATCGGAAGCCAGGGGCTAAGAAACTTGAGAAATACCCCTGAATGTAAAATCAGATTGTGGCCCTCATCTAAGAACATGAATGTCTTAGCAGTGTTAAAGTTCTTGAAAAATACGTCATGTCACCAGTATATTTCTATCTCAAACTTTTGTTATACCAGCTAAGAATGCTACATCATTCCATGATTAGAAATTACCTGTGGATATTTGTATAGAAGTGTGAAATAAATTTTTTTTTTAATTAAAGATGGTCTTGGTAGTAGTGATTTTATCATACTAAACTGAGGTGGCCAGAGGTATGTTCCTTGGAAGAATAGCCTGAAAGTGGCAGGCTTTAACGAGTTTGCTCTCAGCACTGCCTCAGCTCCATGCAGGGGACAGATAAGGAGCAGCAGAAGATAAGGCACAATCTCACCCTCACAGGCTCTCTGCTGCTTGCTGTCCCTGCCAGCACTGGGAAGAGTCAGAGCACCAGGTGCCAGCTCCCCTTGGGATGGGCTCCCCTCTCCCCTGTCCTCCTTGTGCTGCCTGGGGCCCTTCCACACAAGCGACCTCCTAAACATTCTCTTACTAGTGCTGGATGAGTGTTCCAGCAAGTACTGGAGATGGATACATCCCCCAAAACTGGTCAAGGACTTGGCATACCTATTTGTGTTCAGCAGGGGAAATTTGATATTGACAGGCAACAACACAATTGCAGGTTAGTTTTGACTTCACCAAAAAAGCCCTGTAGAAAAGCCAAAATTATGCAGGGGAAAAAGCCCACCAAACCCAACAGCCACAATGTGGCTCCAGCTCTTAAGATGTCAGGCCTCATTGAATGCTTTGCTCATTGTTGCTGAAAGGCCTTTTGGTGCAACAAAGCCCAAAGAAAAATGTCAGCTGGATATATGCTAGGCCACTCTTCATTGTAAAGCCAAGAAGCTTCCAGAACTAGAAACAGAAAATGCTGCTGGACCCTTCAGAGCATCTCAAAGATAAGAACTCAACCTGCTCTTATTAAACAATTACTCTCCTTTGTGTGATGGCCACAACTGTTTGTCCACAAGAAGACAAAATATCAACTGGCAGAACAGTTAAGTAGCTGATCATAGTAAGTTTTGTACAAATCTATTAAATTTGGCTTTATATGTATGCTCATATATACCATACACATAACAGTACTAGATGGAGTATGTACAATATATACAGTGCTGCAGGACTATAATACTGTATGTATATATGTGATATATAAAACTTAATGTTAGCTATATATAGTGGTTTATATCTATATAGTCCAAGGTACAGAAATAGAATGCTGGTACTGTAATACTTTGCCATATGTTTGACTGTTGCTGCACAGTAGGCATGCCTTATGAGAGAATATACCTTTCAATTTAAGGCATCACCACAGCTCACTTTCAGCAGCCACCTGTCCATAAGAGTTATATGTGGAAAAAGAGGCAACAGAGAGCTCAGCTGGACACAAATGAGGAATCAGCACATGAGGTAAAGTTCTGAAAGGGGCACTGAACCACCAATCCCCATAAAGCACCCTTGTTGCAATGCTGATCATCATGGCTGCAGTGTGTGTTAACTGCAGACTGCTCATGTTCAACAGCTGCAGTAACTTCCCCAGCACAGAGCAGGTAAGTGTGTCAGCAGTTGGCTGCAGAGGCCAGGAAACCAAACTGTGATGAAACCCAGGCAACTGCAGCTGCTGCTCAGAGCCAGCAGAGGCTGGGGACGTGCTTGGACACGCTTCAGCTGCCTCACCAGACAGCTCGGCTGTGTGGCACCACTGTGGGAGCAGTGCATTTCCCGAGGGATTGTGTAATTAGTTGCTTCAGTTTTCATCCCAGTCCTCTGACATCTTTCACTGTCTGTCTTTCCAGGCCCCAGAGTCATAATTCATACTATACGCCTTTTACAGGCTCATAAACCTTGCTGAGTCCCAACCTTGTGAGCCTTGTGAAAAAAACACAGCAAAACTCCTTATCCCAAGACTGCTGCTGTAATGCACCTTAAACCCCAGCCAATATGTGACACTGTCACTATGAAGGGGTTGGGGACCTGCAGTTTGTGTTTTTCATATTGCAAGAAAGACTCCTTTCATCCTTTTTTACCTCTGCAAAAGAGATGCTTGAAAGCAGCACCTTTTCAGGGCCATATTTGCCTCAAACATCCCAGAAAAAACAGATTTTTGCAAGAGGAGGTATCCTTGCTGCTGCAGACCAAGATAAATCCTCCTCATCACTGATACACAATGTATTTTATCCTGAAATCTCAGTGTCTTGGGGGGATAGGGAAGGAAGGGACAGAAAAGTCCAATACTTTTGCTAGGAACATGTGAAATAATGCAACTGGTAAGTTGATTAAAAGAAATGTTTGCAGGACACTGCTTGGTTTCTTGAACTGGAGGGGTCCTACAGGAGCCCAGTACAGAGCTGAGAAGTGCATCACTGCCAGCCTGCTTCCAAGGTGCTCTCAACAATTCCAGCTCAGCAAGGAGGAGCAGCATGGGAACAGACCTGACCACAGATCCCTGCCGAGCAGCAACCCCTCCCACAGTGCTGAGAGATGCCCACGATGTCCACAATATACTCTGCTGTTCCCGTTCCCCAAAAATGTTAATGCTTAACTTCAGTAGCTGTGTAGTATATTTTTCCTGTACCCAAAAGACATCCATAGAATCCTAAGAGTATCTCAAATTGGAAGAGATCCGTAAAGGTCATAGCTCGTCACAAGACTACCTAAAACTAAACTGCATGACTAAGAGCATCCATGATAATCATAAAATTTCTCCAGCTGCCTCCTCATCTTGAATCACAAAGCTGCATACTGCAAAAATTCACAAACTCCAGTGTTTAATTATACACTGGATAAAAACAAACCCATCTGTTCTTAAATTTCCTTTAATTTGATAACTCCTATAGAAATATCTCCATATTTTTATACATTTTGTTTCTACCTCTACAAAAAGAGAGACCAAAGACACATAAACCTATGTAACCCTAAGAATTCGTCTAGCATGGCAGAAGCTCAACTTATGGACAAAAACCTAATAATGAAGATAAACCTAAGAACAACAAACAATCTGAGCAGTTTAAGTACACAAACTGAAAAGAGAGATGGCTACATGGACCAGATGACTGCAGGCATTGCAGCCAAGCATATAAACCACTGAAAGAAAAGAAAGAAGTATTCTAAGGATATTCATACCTCACAAGTTAAGTTTTTTTCTTAATCTGAGCTGCACCTACTTTGGAGGACCTTAAGGAAAAGGAAAAAAGCACTAGCACATGCAGCACGCAAGAACTGATGACTTCCAGTGTCACCTTAACAAATGAGAAAGTTTTTCTTTATAATACCCTGCAATATTAAAACTTAAAAAAATAAATTAAATTGAAGTTCAGCTAAACTTTTATGTTTTCAGTTATTCTGAAGTCTGAATTGTTCTGTCCCATTTAAATTATTGATCCAGATGTATTAGAATTTCAACAACACCAATAAACACGAATAAGAGTAGGAGAAATGCAAAATAACAAAAATAACACATTTCTCCCTTCCCTTTTGGTTTGCATGAAAATTTACAGAAATTAGTACATTAGAGGTCTGGCCAGTGTCACACTGGATCACCTCAGAGCAAGCCCCTAGAAAATCATCAATGAGAGAAACAGGTTTTAGGGGAGAAAGAGCATTCAAATTTTTCTCCAGTATTCTAACAGAACATGTTTACATGGATCAGGATCTGATCAACCATTTAAACAAGACAAGGAAAACACTATTAGGTAGAGAGGTTCTTCTCTGAACACAGCATTTAAAGAATTATCCATCATTCTTTTATCCACAGTTACTTCTGTGACTGCTTATCCTGCACAGCTTTGCCCGAGAAAAGTGCTCACTGTTTATGTGACTGTGTCTGGTCTCTAGCTTACATTGCTCAATGATTTATTTAACCTCTGGCAGCCTTTGCCACGTTTTGTGGCTGGGGACTGCTGTCCAAAAATAACTTTAGGCAGGAGGCCAGTTTTTAAGGCATGTCTGTAAACTGAAACACAAAACAGTAAGATATACAGCTAAAAGATGAAGCCAATCCAGAGCCATCATAAGAAATTGCAAGAGTTTACAAAGATTCCACGTATTGCTTGTAGACATTGCTTTAAACCAGTGCTGGCTCACAGCTGAGAGACCACCATAAAATTTGTTTTGAGCACAGCAATTCTCAAGTACAAGTCCCAAACTATTACAAACTTGAGCGGCATGAGCTGCTCCTCGGTGTTCCTGGAGTTGCCTACAAGCAGCAATAAGCAAAACCTGTCAACAAGCTGTATTTGTAGAAGTCTTGCAGAGACAGACAAGCTGTCTGTTTGCCCAATTAGCCACCAGTCCCTGGCCAGAGCAGAACAAGCCATTCAGTCTTCAGCATAAAGATTAAGGCACAAATGGATTTCAAACCAGATGAAAAAAGTAGTCTAATCCTGCTTCATTCTCACCTACCATTGGTGCAGTTACTGCTCAGGAAACTGCATCTGGAGGCTGCCTGAATCAAATGCTTTCTGTATTTCAATGCAACATTAAAAAGAAATAAGACAACCTTAAATGGGGGCAATCCAACAAAGCACTGAACAGATTAATGTGACTGCTGTACCAAAACTGCTCTAGCAGATGCCACAGGATAGCCATCCCCACTATCATGTCACAGACAAGTCACAGCTACAAGGCTTGTTTAAAGGAGACCAAACAACAGTGAAAAGTTGATTTAATAAATTTATGGGACAAATACAAGTATCCACAATAAAAAAAAGCAAATGAAAGCAGGGCACAATCCACTGCTGATATTGTTGTTTTCTCTTTTCAGGAATGGCACCAGGAATGATGCCAGCACATCTCCACTGGAGATCAGGTTAGCCATCAAAGGATAGCTTACCCTTCTCTCAGAAGGCATGCATTCATTCATTCATTGCCAGCATGAACCACATTTGATTCATACATCAACAAATTCCCCACAGGCTCCAGACCTTCCCTTCTTTTCTTTATTTTAATTAATAAGGTAACTATAGTATGTTCCACACTATACTTGGCTCTTCACTGTGGGCACAATCCACTGTTAACAGCCATTATAAGGGAAGGTCATGAGGGCACCTTGCCCACTGAAATGCAAAAGGTAAATTGGGATAATGCTTCTTACTGAACAGTATTTCAGTATGGTGCAGTGTGGAGAATAACTTGACGGATGGCACTGTTGCAGAGGCCTTCCTGATACATAATTATTAACATTTAATGAAACCATAATAATTAGGTAACAAAAAATTCTCTCAAATTACAGCTGGAACATATCATTAACCTGTTTATAGGCAGAGAGGCAAGATGTGACCACACAGGCACTTTGTGGAGCTACATGAACTGACTTCAGACAGTCAGGAATGGGGGAATTGTGGTGGGGCATTTCCTCCCACACCTCCTGCTCTATGATTTCAGGAGTTACCTCCCTCAGCTTCAGTGCAAATGAAAGGGCACCGTTGTTACTGTTTTCTCCCAAAAACGTTCTGGTAGTTACAAACTTNCCCCTCCCACATCTCCTCAGGCCTGCTCTGTCATTTCAGGAGTTACTCCCTCAGCTTCAGTGCAAATGAAAGGGCACCGTTGTTACTGTTTTCTCCCAAAAACGTTCTGGTAGTTACAAACTTGGTTCATGGCTAGGATGGAAACATCTTTTTTTACTAAAGCCAAGCATTTCCTGACCCAAAAAAAGAGCAGTACCAAGAGAGGCCCTTTGAACTCTCCCACACCCCAGCAGGCTGTGACCAGCACCCCTCCAGGCAGGACAACACCGGAGTTCATGAACCCTCAAGCCTGCCATACTGGAAAGACCATCCTCCTACAGCCCTCAAGGTGCAACTCTTGCCTGATGAGAAATGTAAATGGATTTGATGTATTCCACTGAACTCAAGGGGAACTTTCCATAGTAACTTTGTACACATGTGTAGATGTACACACCTCTGTGCCTGTGTGTGATTTATGGCATATGTAGTAACTAACAGACCGAGCCTTGCCTTCAAACGCTGCTAGGGCACAAGGTTAAACTCATATCAAATACTAAATTATTAAAGCAGGTATGCTTGCCAAAACAAAGGTAGGAATTATTGAAAAATTCCTGTTATTTGAAAGTAGCCAAGTACTTGCTTGACATAAGTAACTAGAATTGTTATAGCAAGCTGAGCTATATGGCTGTATTGTGCAAGTCAAAGATGGATCACAAAGATGGAAACCTGTAACTAACAGCCTAAACATTATTAATAGTTAGAATAGACAAAACTGTAATTTAAATATTACCAAAAATTAATAGCTGGAGCAACCGCATTACAACATGGACTACAGAACTGACTGAAACTACAAGAGAAACAGAGCTACGAGGATGTGAAAATGACCACGTGGCAAACACTTGGTAAAAAAAACAGCAAAGCAATGAAGGTCAAGAAGGGCTCAGACTCTAATATGGCTGTTGATGCAAACTGCTGCATGCAGAGTTTAGACTGTAATAATAACTGCCCAGGAATTTCTTTGTCTGGAGGTCCCTCTTTTGAGGCACCTAGCTCAAGCTACCAGGTATCAAGATTTATCTGTACCAACAGATCCACCTGATGGAGATAACAGCCTAGTGTCAAAAACGTCTTTAACATCTATACTACAGTAAGTTTATCAGAAATGCTTATAAACAGTTAACAGGCTTTTTTCTTGTTTTGGGTTTTTCTTGTCTTTTTTTTTTTTTTTTTTGTTAGTATTCCAGATATTTCTACCAGAGCAGGACAATAAACCATTCAATACACACTTTGGTACCTCACATGTTGCATTTGAACAGGCAGTCAAGTGATTCACTGTGACACACGGTCCAAGTGCTTTTCTAACCAATACAGACACATAGGTGCTCATGGCTGACCGACCAGGAGCGCATCTGCAAAGGCAGAAGCTCTATTCTTCCTCTGCGTTTTTTGTTTGATTATCTTTTNCCCCCCCAGCTGGGCAGACACAGGCGCGATAGCGAGAAGACTCACGGCTGTTCAAGCCCAGCCGATGCCCTCGGGTGAGGATCTCGCCTCCCGCTACCCCTGCGGACAACGCCGGCTCTTCTGTGAGTTTTTGCAGTTTCCCGTTCCAGCCCGCGGGTCACCCACGCCAGGAGCCGAGTCCCCGCCGCCCGCCACGGCCCCATTCCGGGGCGAGGGGGAGCCCGCATGGCCGAGCCCCTGGGCACCGCAATGGCAGGCGAGAGCCGCCGGTGCACGGGCATCTCTCGGCCTCGCAGCACCCACAGCCTCCGGCCCCCTCACGGCTCCCCGCCCGTGGGCAGGGCGCACCCGCAGCGGCACAGGCTCCCGTAACGCCGCTTACCTCTCCGTGGCCGGGCTCCTCCACGAAGCGAGCGTCGCCTCCTCCCGTCGAGCCCTCAAGGCGCCGGGGGCAGAGGAGCATCCGCCTCAGCCGCTGCCGGACAGCTCCGGCACCCCCGCCCCGCTCCCTCAGAGCCGCCCTCTCCTCCGCCCCGCGCCGCTGTGGGGCTGGGCCGGGAGGAGACACCCACCCCCCTCGGGCACCTCCTCCCGGCGGCGCGGCGGAGGCGGCCGCGGCCTGGGCAGGGGCCGGGGTAGCGGCGCGGCGGGAAATGGCGGCCGGGCCGGGCTGAGCTGCGCTGAGGGGACGGAGCTACACCATGAGGCTGCTGCGCGCCCTTCTGCGCAGCGCTGCCGCGGGCAGCGCCTCCCCGGGCAACATCCCGCAGCAGGTGGACTTCTACTCACGCTTCTCCCCTTCGCCGCTTTCCATGAAGCAGTTTCTGGACTTCGGTGAGTCCCCGCCGAGCCGCCCTCCTCCTCCAGGTGCCTGTGAGGAGCGGGACGGCCACGACCCTTCACCCCGTCAGCGCTGCCCCGCTGTTGCTAATCTGTTAATGCTGTGCTTTCTGGCAGAAAAGGGCTCTTCTTCCTTCTGGGGCAAGGGAGCCCAGTTGGCTCGTTCCCGGAGACTGTAACTATGGCAAGGTTGAAATTCAGCTGAAAACTCTAGTTTTTGGCACCACCAGGCTAGCTGTGTGTTTTCCTGCAGAACCCGCAGCTTTTGGGGAGAGGATTGGAACAGCTGTTACAACTTGGTAGCGTTAGAGCAGTGACTCAGACAGGTGAGACTGGTTAAGCCTTGCTCGGCAGCACGCAGCCTTTTAAAGGCATCTGCCAAACACGTGAAGCGTTTAGCCTCAGCTGGCACCGAGGGGCTGAAGCAGTCATCACTTCTCAGTCACTTGCCTGTGCCCTACAGAAACATCCTACCTAAATGTTGCTGTTTTAGAAGGTGTGTGAGAGAAAGAACAGGATGAAGGCACCAAGAGCCATCCTGGAGGATTTGGAATCTAATCCTGGAAATGAGTAAATCAGTAACAGGATACTCAGTGCCAAAACCACTCCTAATACTTCCAGGTTTGACTGTCAGCTTGGAAACAAAAGGGATCACAGGAATTGCTCTATTCTGCTTTAGAGCAAATACCACATAGAGAAGGGTTGTGTAAGTCACACTGAGATGCCTTTTCAAAGCCTGAGGTTGGAGCCATTCTGTAAAATCTTCTGTTTCTGTACACAAAGTGTACACACTTTGGTGTGCGTACATGTTTACATGTTATATATTTAACTAGTTAATAGTTTCATGGCTTCTTACAGTATTGGAAGCAAAACCAAAGTGAGAACTAATCCTAGAACCCCAAACTCTGTATAAGCAGGAAGACTTAAAAGAAGACTTTCTCACAATTACCTGCTGCCACTTCATCCATCCATCTATTCAACGTTTCACTTGTGGCAATGAAATGTATCTGACATTTAAAACTCCAGATTCCTTCAGGAACTTCACCATATGTTCTGTTGCTACTGTACTTTTAAGCAAAGAATCTTGCAATCCAGAGCTTGTTTTGACCTGTATTATTTTACCACTACTGAAAAAATGCTTACCATAAAATCAGTGTTTATTTTCAAGGCACACTATTTCCTTGGGTCAAAAGATAGGCTACTTTATTTGCTCTTAGTACCTGAACATAAGGTAAAAATAATCCTGAAAATTTATACAATATTTTCCCCTCTTTTTTGCTTAAGGATTTAATCATAGAGAGTAAAAACTAATAACAGAAATAAAAAAGAGTGCAAGACAAGACAGTATTTTAGTCTTTAGCCATTATAATCTGATGGTGTTTCCATTAAGGATTTTTTTTTCTCATTTTGCAAGAGTGAGAGCAGTCAAAGAGGAAATAATAAAATCTGGTAAAGCTGCCTTAAAAAATTAAATAGTCTCTAAGAAAATTTAGGTGTGGTCTTGGGTTATAAGACCACAGTATTTTCTGCTGGAGTTTTACCCATTTTTTTGCCTAGATATAGACTGTAGCTGCACAAGGCAAGAGTTATTAGCCTGTTCAATCTGCCAGCCCTATACTGCCTTCCATATTTGACCCAAGATTGCAAAGATAAAGCCTTCAGATATAAAAACTATTTTGTGAAATGTAATTTTTTGAGTGTATGAGGCATTTAAAGATTATATTTACACTCTAATACCTCCAGTCTGAATTGTTCTTGGAATTTTACCCAAGGAAAGGCCAGTAACAGTCATGCCTGAAATGCAATCTGACTAGAGAGAAAAATGAAAAGATTCTAGGCAGAGGTCATATGTAGACAGTGCATAAAGCTTGTAAGCCCCATTGTAAAGGAATTTCTTGAAAATTATTCACTTTTTTATTAACTTACTTTCTTTCATCCGTGTAGTTTATTATGTGTCCGAGTCTGCATGCTTTAAAGTAAACTGCGCTATTTCCATGTGGTGAAGATTTTTCATGTTTAAGGCACTCCCAACTTCCTTTTTCCTTTCCTCATCCCTTCCTTTAATCTTCTTCCTCAGCTTTCCACATGGAAGGAGTGAACTGAGCAGTAACACAGGAGTTAATTTTTAGGAGATACCTGTTGTGAAACACCAGACCTGAACTATGCACGTCACTGCAGCAGATGGGCAGGTTGGAAGTTCAGATGCTGTTTTTGTGACAGTCTCCAAGTCTAGAAAGAAGTCTGGCTGAGAATGAACTACAGCATTTCTTAGTCTCTTTCCCACACTGCACCCTCCTTTCTCACCTAGGGAATCAAGCTTGGTGGGAGTAAAAGCAGGCCTTGATTTTAATAACCACATTCAATTGCCACCCCCACAGGTGACACTTGTTCTTACAAAAGGACAGGTCAGTTATCAAAACAAGCAGTATTTTCACTTCTGGCTTTTAAAAATGTAAAAATTCAAATGTATTAGTATCCTAATGGCTAAGCAGAGTAGCTGTCCTACTTTCATTTCTTTCACTATTCATGCAAATTCATTCACCTGATTTCTGTTCCTGTAAGACTGAATTTAAACTACAACAGATTTAATTGAAAATGAGATCAATATTAGCGATTTTATTTTCCGAAAGTGTTTGAGGATGAGTTATGATAATTCACTAAGATCAGTGATGAAAAGCAGGGTGTATGGGATTATGATACTGTTTCAAGCATCCTTCTCAGTTGCTGGTTTTATTTGCTTCTCTGACATGTTCAGAATGACATATTGTTTGATCAGTGCTGGTTAGAGTCAATGTTTGCTGCAAGTAAAATGAACAATATGCATGGCCAGAAGCCATATTTAAAGCTGAACAGCATAGGTCTGTAACTGTTGTACTGGAGTCTGTTTACATATTGAAGATTCTCATTACTACAACAGGAAGGTTTCAGTATTTGATAAATTTTGAAATAGAAGTGGGCTGCTGCCATGAAAGAAACACTGGCTTACCAGCCTGGCTGAGTCAGCTTTGAAATCAAGGTATAGGCCTCTTTGCAAGAAAGTAAGTTTGTGTAGTTTTCTGCCATAAGTACTGACTCCATTCTGATGTCATACTGTCTTAGGATCTGAAAATGCTTGTGAAAAGACTTCATTTATGTTTCTGCGACAAGAGTTGCCTGTGAGACTGGCAAACATAATGAAGGAAATAAGCTTGCTTCCAGACAACCTCCTAAAAACACCTTCAGTTCAGCTGGTGCAGAGCTGGTAAGAACAGTGACATTCCAGTCCTTGAGGGGTGACCTTCTGCATACACAGGGGTTGGAGGAACTCACTCTCTTCTACTGAAAGAACATCCATAGGCTTGTTACGTGAACATCACTTGTTTATACTGAGATGTTAAATATACCAGTAGGATCAGAAACTAAATTTACAGATGTGGGAAAAAAAAACCCATTTAGGAGCAATTAGAGAACCCACAAGGGAATTAAAAAATCCTTTGTAAGTATTATTGTAAGTATATTGTAATTAAGTATTGCACACACTTATGTATGAGAAAGCAAAATTATTATTTTTTTTAAACAAAAATCCACCAGAACAGTGTTTAATAGGAAATTTACCTAAAAGTGAAGAAGCTAGTTGAAGAAAACAACAGAAGCAGACTAAGACACAAAATGTTTGCAAAACATAGCAGAAACCATTTACAAGACAGGTTATTGCAGATTGAGAGTAAAGGTATAGAAAATATGAAGAAAAAGCAATAGGAAGTTCCCAAAGCCAAAACATAGAACAACAGAGAGAACATGAAAGTATTAAAGTAAAAAAGACATTATTTGAAAAGTAAGGTTTGCTTCCAAGTAAGGAACTTAAACATAAATTATTTAAAGATGAAAGCCAAACAAAGAGATTGCTTGGCAGCTGCTAAAGGCACAGTGATTTCTGTAAAAGTTATCTGCCAAAATCTGCTAGTAAGTGGGATTGACTAAATGACTGAATATGAAAAGAACTATCAATGAAGATGAAGGCTCTTAATGAAACACAAGTGCTTACAGTCTCATGATACTAGATGACACTGAGCAAATGGGAAATTAATTCCATTTGGGCAAATGCAAAGTAGAACACAGGGAAGAACCTCCTCTCCTTGTGTGCTTGCTTCCTTACAATGGAAAAATAAATTTTGATGCTACTGGGAATATTCTTCTGGCTATGTCAGTTGATGGCAAGAAGGAAAATAGTGTTAGGAACTAAATAACAAATGGGGAGGAATATAATTGTACCACTGTGTTAGCCCATTATTCCCCTGAATTGCATGCAGCTCCATCCTGAACAGAAAAGACCAAGAGGGATAATCAGAGGGTTGGAACAATTTCTACGTGAGGAGAAACCAAATAGAATTCTTCAGCGTGGAAAATACATATCTAAGGAAAGGGATGGCAGAAATACTTAAATCATGAACAAATTGAAGGATTTTTCTACTAACAGGAACACGCAGGGGCTTCACATAAGTGATCACCTACTGGGTTTAAAACACAAAGATGATATTTTATGCATTCAAATTAAATTGTGGAATTCATTGCTTTGGAAATTTTGGAAGAAAACATTAGGTTCAAAGGAATCTAAAAAAACTCACAGGAAGACAGAATGATTTGGAACCACGTACCATTGGAATGACTACCCATTACATGCAACAAATTACTAACCAGAGAAATCTGGGGAGGCATATTAGAATTGATCTTTATCCTGTTTGTTTCATTGAAAGGTATGTCCAAAGTCTTCAGGAGATTCTTGACTTTAAGGACAAAAGCTCAGAAGATGCAGGGACTATTCACAGGTAAGGCTTTGCTGTCATGTGCGTTATATCTTGTTAATATTGTAGGGTAGAACTGGCAAGAAAGCAATAGCTGAAAACAACTTTCCTATCTCAAATCTTTACAGAAGAATTGCAGCAATGTTGTCCCCTGTCCCTAAAAGGAGGGTACATTAAAACAGGAAATGAAGCACTTCAGCATCATGTCATTCTGTAGAATGCTCTGGTCGATGCTGGCTGACCATAAGTGCCATTTGACAGGCATGGGTTGTTCTGCGTGAAAACAGCTGGCACGGATTTCTCTTTCTCTTGGCAGAATTAAGATAATGAATAAATAATAGTTTTATATATAGTCAAAATAGTGGATTACTGGTTGTTTCAATGCTAGTCACCTGAAATAAGCTGTGAAGACTGACCTGCCTTCTTACTGCAGTAGGCAGACACGTGGTATTTTTGTATGTAAGTCTTCATTTTTGTAGACAGGCACTCTGTTTGCAGAGTACTGAATTCCCTTGAGAGTGAAATCCTAACAGTGTATTTGTTTCAGTTTTACAGATACCGTGATAAAAATCCGGAATCGCCACAATGATGTCATTCCTACGATGGCTCAAGGAGTGATAGAGTACAAGGAGAGCTTTGGCATTGATCCAGTGACCTCACAGAACGTGCAGTATTTTTTAGACCGCTTCTACATGAGTCGCATTTCAATCAGAATGCTCCTTAATCAACACTGTGAGTGCCAGTGTTGGAAAGAGGGGAATGATATCTCTACCATGTCAACTGTATTCTCCCTTAATGTTTAAGTGTTTAATATGTACTAAGGTGCCACTTAGGAGTGTACAGTTTGCCTTGCCATTTATAACTCAATACAATTCCTAAAATATTTATTAATAGTAGGCTTTTCAATATGGTGAGGACTGAAATTATAGATTATCTATAAATTTTTTATTTAGCAAAACTGAAGACAAAAACTAAAATTATAAAGTTAATGCTGGATATTAAAACATGAAATTTTCTTTTTTGGCAGCTTTACTGTTTGGTGGGAAAATTAATCCAGCTCATCCAAAACACATTGGAAGCATCGATCCCAACTGCAATGTTGTTGAAGTTATTAGAGGTAAATTCAGATGATAAGAACAAAAATCCTGAAAACTTACATGAATGTCTATACTAAGAGCAAATACACATCCTGATATGCATATATTGTTTTGTTCTTTCCTACCTGGAGCAAAAGTTTTATTTGTCCTGAAATACAACTTTGTTTCATTTTCCTATAAATGCAGTATTTCTGAAAAAATACAGATCTCCCTGACAGTGCACAGTACTTTCAAATTTTGGGTGTTTTTTTGGCAGACTCTAAAAGAGAGAAAAACCAAAAGTGGGAAGGGAAATGTAACTTCCTGTGTTTTTTATAATAGATAGCTATGAAAATGCCAAGAGTCTTTGTGATTTATATTACATGAGCTCTCCAGAACTTATCCTTGAAGAGTTGAATGGTAAGTGAATGTGGACAAGGCATGCTTTTTAACATTATGATGGCTTCTTCTAAAGGAGCTGGTGGTGAAATGTTGCTCTGCTTTTCACATAGTTCATGTGTTCTCTGTATCTACTGTCATAATTCTTTTTATTTTAATCTGGCAGAATGCTTTCCCCATTCCCCTCTTTAATCAGAAAACTGACATGAGTAGAAGTTTTTGATTCTACAGCTGTTGATATAACAAATTTGAGCCATTACTGCATCTCACCCTCTCTGTATTTCTTGTGCCACCTTACAGATTTATACAAGAAATTCCATTCCATCTTCATGATACCTATGAGGAGGTTATTTGAAAGCAACTATGATATGCCCTAGTCAGTGGTCCCATAGTGGGTTTTAAGATTAATTTCTAAAGCAGTAAGCAACATTTGAAAATCTTGATTATGACTTTTGACTAACATACTATTTTTCAAAAGATTTCTGTTCAAATTTTCCTTCTTCAAATTTAAGAACACAAATTTACATGTTGAATTACTGTGGGAATGAATAAAAGACATCGCATTTGCTCTTTAGTTATTTAGACTCTCTTCTCTCCAGCTAAATCACCAGGACAGCCCATGCAAGTGGTGTATGTACCATCACATCTCTATCACATGGTTTTTGAACTTTTCAAGGTCTGTGCACTTACCATTAATTACACAATTCTTTCGTACATCTTTGTTTACTGACACTGTATTGCTTTGCTTTCTGAACCGATTATAGATCACAGCTTGTTTTTGCAAGTGCAAACTTCTTGCCATTTGACTGCAGCAACACAGCTACCCTTTACTGTTAGAGAAACAGTACTTGCATAGAAAATGAACAGTTTTGGAAGATGTATCTCTTTTACCTAGCCACTGAGTATCTTCTGAATAGACAGCTTAAATCATAAAATGTATGAAGACATTAGTTAATGAAGCAAGTGAGAATAAAATATCCCATAAATTGTGTATCTTCAAATCTGATAAAATGTGTAACAGGTCCTGTAGAGTTTTCCTCAAGCAATTTAGTCCTAGACTTCTCTTGGACTCTGTGTCATACTGCATGTACTATGTGCATTATAAAGAATTCTAGAACACTACCATTAAACTATTCAAGTTTCCTTTAAAAAAATTAAATATTTGAAGTTTTTGTATTCTAATAAACTAAATATATACTGATACTGAATAAACCAGGAATATAAAAAACCCCTTTCTAAATCAATATACATTTGTTTTGATTCTTAAATACATTATAAAAATAACTGCTAAATTGGTATTTTAGGATAATATAAAAAGTGAATAGAATTTAAGTTTTACTTGGAAATTACAGAATGCAATGAGAGCCACCATGGAACATCATGCTGATCGATGCATTTATCCTGCAATTCATGTACACATCACATTGGGAAATGAAGATTTAACTGTGAAGGTACTTTTGGTTGGTTTTTTTGGGTTTTTTTCACTATTCTGAAGGTTATTTTGATTAGTTGTTTTTTTTTTCCTGTCAAGAGCAGCATATTAGTAACTTGAGCTGGTGATCTGGTTCCATCAATAGATTGTGTGTGATGACCCTTATGGAATTTCACAGACTGCCTCATGAAGAGGCTGCAGGCACACTGAGGGCTCTGCAATGGCATCCTGTACTGGCTTGTGTCTCGCCTAGCTTAGAAGCAAGCAGGACTAAAAATGAAGTAGCATCTTCATACATTGTAACATCAACATTTCCTAAGTGACAGTGACAGAGCTATGTGGGTGTGAAACAGCTGAAGAAAGGGAAATACCTATATGGTATATTCTACACAAAACAAACCTCCTGAAGTACAGTTTCTTCTGTTTCTGTACAACATCCACGTTTGATTTGAAAGACCAACTGCAAGCACTGTGTTTTTCATAGGTCTAAGTAAACTGTAGTAAAACAACTCTTTTGACTTACTCCTTCAAATAATAGGTTTTAGTAAATTATATTTAAGTGGCAGTATTCTTGAGGAATAAAGATAAAATACACAGAGAAGCTAGCATTTCCTAAAAGGTAAAGATAGTGACTTCAGACAAAAGTGTGTTCTGAACAAGATAAAAGCAGTGCACAATTCAAGCAGAATTTCCTTTCCTCCAAGAGATTATGAATACTTCTTATGGCAGCATTTTATTTAATGGTTTGGATAAGGGATGAAAGGAAAGGATTCATCTCTCTTTGCTCATTGTTGAAGATGAGAATTAAAGAAAATCTGTAACTTAGTAGGGACAGCTTCAAATAAAACTTTACTGGAACTTTCTGGCTTATTGTTTGAGAGAAGCTGTCTTTTATAAAAATGTATTCAGGGATATAAAGCTTAATGTTCCTTCTTGTTCCAGATAAGTGACCGTGGTGGTGGTGTTCCTATGAGGAAAATTGACAGATTGTTCAACTATATGTATTCAACAGCACCACGTCCTCGTGTTGAGACATCACGAGCTACACCTTTGGTATGCAAATCTTTTATACCCTGGCATCGTGGATAGGTCTAATTTTCACAAAAAAACATTTAACCAAAGCTATGAAATACTGCTTTTATAGATATTACATTGAGTAGTATTTGAACTTTACTTAATTCAAGCTTAATTGAAGTATTTGTCAAAATATCTGGAAAATGGCATAAATTACTAAAAGGTATTTAAATTTTTTCATGATCCTCTTTTTCTCTACTAAATCTAAAGATCAGCCACCTCAAGCAGAATACTTAGCTATGCTGCACATAGTGCAGTGAGAGCAGGATTTGTAGCCACTGAATGAAAGGAAGAGTAATTCTAGCAATGACTTTAAATCAAGGCCATAGTTCATCTGTACTGTGCAGTCAGTTGTACCAGTCCCCAGCAAGGATGAAGGTACACAGATGTAACAGGGACTATGAGGAATCAGCTTTAGTCTCATGTGAGTGTAAGAAATGAACAAGAAATAAAACTTCTCAGATTCTCTGAACAGCTTTCCTGTATTTATTCTCCCTCATTGCATCATTTAAAAATATACGTAAACTCTGCAACTCACTAAACACAAGATCTTTACAGAGGAATGTTGTGTATGCTCATTGAGAGATTACGTCAAAATTCAGTATTTCAACAAAAAATTGCACTTAATACTTTAGGGTTCTGTCCTGCTACTGCAGCTAGGGCTTGGTAGAATTTGAGTATAAACTGAAAATTCATAGACATTGTGTCTTGAACCTTTTTTATGCATACTGACAATAAAATGTATTTGACTTAAGAACACTGAGTACTTTAGTAGCTCCATGAGGCGTGATGCAGACACAGCACAGTTTTCTCTAATGGCATCTCTTCGAACGGCTACCATAATACAAGAAGTGTAATCTACTAGCCCTGCCTGACAAAGGAATCAGTTTTCTCATAATCACAAGCATTCCTGCATTCTTCTGGTTTTGGGGTGTATAATAGCTTGGGAGGGTTTATAATAGTTAACCTCTGAACTCCTGTTACTGTCAAATATCATGCTTAGTTTGTCTATTTTACCTATTAAGTTAAAACAGAAAATGCCACTGATGAATGCAATTAATGGAAGTATACTTTTGCTCCTGATCAGGCTGGATTTGGTTATGGCTTACCTATATCACGTCTGTATGCACAGTACTTCCAAGGAGACCTGAAACTGTATTCCTTAGAAGGCTATGGTACAGATGCAGTTATTTACATCAAGGTATGATGTAACACTCTACCTTTTACATTTATCAGCAACTCTAATCTGAACGATTAATGGAACTCCTTGTTCTGTTACGATAACCTCAATTAAAAAGAATCATAAGCTACAGCTTTTTCTCCTTACAGGCCTTATCAACAGAATCAATTGAAAGACTCCCTGTATACAACGAAGCAGCCTGGAAACATTATAAAGCAAACCATGAAGCTGATGATTGGTGTGTGCCAAGCAGTGAGCCAAAGGACATGACCACTTTTCGCAGCATGTAGCTTTTTCCTCAGCAGCTCCTAAGAAGTAGGTTTGTCTGTAAAGGGAATTTAGAAGACCTGATTTATACCAAGATCAAGATGTTGAGCCACTTTTAATACATGAAAGTAATTTTGAGTGGTGTAACAGAAAGTTTAGTGTAATTAGGCTTTTTTGAAATGAAAAAACCGACAGCCTTTAAAACCCCCAAACCTGCCCTTACAAAGAAAGGTCATACTTAATTTGTTTCACTTCCTATTTATGACTGCTTTCAGAGCTAAGTCAAAGGAGCAGTATTTTGATTTTATAGGGATTAATGCAACAGCTATCACCTCTGGTATTAATTTGTATTATTACAAAATAATTTTATTATAAAAGCCATTGAAAAAGCTCATTCTTTCATTATACAATTCTACAGATTAATGAAAAACTTGTGTAAGAAATATCAGGCCTTTTGCTATACCTTTGCAACTGTAGGGCACTTTCTGTTATCTTAAGCATGCTGAAGCTTAATTTTGTGAGGTTAGATATGTTGCCTGCATACACTGCCTACATCAAGGGTTTTTTTTCAGCTGTAGAAATCACATCTCTGTAGGGATAAAAAAATTTAAAAAACGTTTTTAACTGCTACTACTGGTATAATGTATCTCAGGTATGTGGCATCGGTTGATTTCTTTGATTGTAATGTGAATATATAATAGATGTGAAAAACTTATCTTGCCCTGATCATTGTGAATTAAAAAAAAGCATTGGCTTGTGTACAGTAGAGAAATGTTGTCTTGCATTTGCCTGTATTTCTGTAGGTCATACCAAAACGCAGTATCAACATTCTAGCCTTTGTAAGATCTCAGACTTGGGTATGTCAGGTACAGCTGTAAATGAAACTATTTTAATAAACAAATTATTAAAATTTGTCTGTAATAGGGCATCTCTATTACTTTGACAGTATAAACTACCTTCTCAGGTGTAAGTAAAAATAATTGGAACTAACAGTTTTTGAAAATACCTTTGCATTTGTGATATGCTTCTGGCCTCATTTTTGTAGTGACTGGAAGTCACCCTGTAACATAAAAATGAGAACCAGAATCCATTTATCACTCAAAGACAAATCAGAACATACAGGGGAAGACAGAGAGGGGAACGAATCTTGCATTTCAGATACAGAATCCTTTTAATAAAGAATTTAACTAAATGCCTACTATATAAGCTTTGTTCAAATCATACACAATCTGTGTTGCACCTCAGTCCCTGTCATTCCTGAACATTTTTGTAGTGATGCAGATTAAAGCCATTGAGAACTAATCCTTTTCTCAGTTAAACTGCCTGTAATTCTGTGAGTTTTGTTCTGCAGCAGACATGCATAATCCTCTCAGAAACAAGATAGTAAACTAGCAAAAGCTATCTCTGCGCAGAGCAGAAGGTGAGGTACCACAAGTGAAGGGGATAGTTGGAATGTTGGAAGTTGAAGTCATGCTACTCGAGTTGTAGCTGGTCCATATTCAAAATTTATCATGTGTTAGTTACCTCCCTAGTCAAGTTCTGCAGAACAATGAAATGTTTTTATGCCCTAGTTAAGCTCATGTAGATAACTTTAACAGAAGTGCATTGCAGACTGGGCTGTATAACAGTTAAACTGACAGTTTGAGGGAGGACTATTGTATATTAATTGCCACCAGAACAGTAGGGTTACCTATTCCACTCAAGCTTGTGGGCACCTTGAGGCCCCTATTTTTCTTCCTTAAAGGATGTGAGGTGGTAACTGGGACACCTTTCAATCTGCATGATTGAGGACAACTGAGATGTTCTCTTCTTTGGCCATGCAGGAGGATATGAGAAATGCCACACAGTGTAAAACGGGGCCTGTACAAATGTTGGAAGGGACACTTGCAGCTATTGCTTTTGCTAAACTAAAGCTGAAAGTTACAGCAACGGTTTTTAAAAACTCAGGTCTGAAGCTGAGCATCCTAGCCTTTAAATCTTTTAACTAACTCAACTGATTTTAGTAACATTGGACAATGACAAGCGGTATTTCTGAAGAAAAGCTAACAGTTTGTTTTCTACAAAGTCTATTAAAGTATTTTAAATATTACTGTAATAAAATCTTTTTCATGTTCTCAGCTAACTACCAACTGAATTCTGATTACAAGAGCAACTTGCTGTATAATTATATTTGTAGTTACCTCTTCACCTGCCACCCCAAATGACTGTGGTGAAAACACAAATGCATAGTGTTTTGATTTACAATATTTAATCTTAGTTAAAAATTTGATCTTTGATAACTTTTGCTTTAAATAAGCACACTGGTTAAGTTGAAATGAATCACTACAGAGAAGTAGTATACTATCAAAACACTGAGATAATTTTGTATGCAAATCAGCTCAGTCTTGCACTGTAAAATTAATCTTGGTTTGTGTTGATTTTTTGAAAGTATTGCTGCATTCATTCATTAAAGATCTTGTAAAAATGAAACTTTGTTGTGTGACTGTGTAGCTTGGTGCTGAGCCAGCCTTCTCGCCAGATGTCACAGCTGTGGGTTGTGATGATCAGTGTTCTCATGCTCAGGTGCCAGGGCAGTTTATCATCCCTGCTATGGTCCCTCCTTACCTGCAACAGCTCTGCACACAGGGAAACCTCTGAAACCGTTATTTCCACTAGTGTCCTTCATGAGAAAACTCTTCCCAGGGTGCAACGGTAGGCTTAAAGAGAAAAGGAAATACGGGCTTCTAGCAATATTCTGTGTTTGAGTTGTGAAAACACTCAACTTTCTTGACTGAATTAATTAAAGGGTGGTTTTACATGGGAGATCCTGAGCATTTGATGATTCCATACTTGTAATTCCTTTCTCTTTCATCAGTAGGGCAGCATTCCTCTTTGGTTCAAGGTCTGTAAGTTTGGCATACAACTCAAAGCTACTGTGAACAAAGTAAGTTAGTTAAATCTTGACCAAAGAATGCACAAATCTGAAATATAATCTCTTTTAAAAAGTAATTTTTACCAAGATTTTCAATCTTTATTTTGGAAATGCCTACTGTGCAGAAGCACTTCCACACGGTCCTTTTGCTGAAATTCTTAAGACATTTATACAAAAAAAAAATAAATGTGAAACACCAACAGTGAAGTTCATTCATTTAATTAAAATGAAAAACAGTCCATAGATTTAAAGGAGAACTTGGTCCACATAAACGAACTATGCAAGTTTTGTTCTAGTCCATTCTAGGGTGGAACTGATATTTAATCTAGTCTATGTTTCTGGAATAATCTAAATTAGGGAAGTGCTCTTGTAATATCTCTAGAAAATAGTATGTAAATATACAAAACACCAAGTCATGTTCTAAGCTATTTCAAGAATCAAATCCTCCTTTAAAGAGAAATAATCTGTAGTCTACAACTGAACATTTAAATACAAGGCAGAAACCCAGTGCGTCAGTGATAATTTTTCCTACAATTCTTCCCTCAGTAAGTCTGAAAAACAGTATTGTTTAAAATTAGCAAATATATAAATTTGGTCCGCAAAAAATCTTGTAGCACGTAGAAAAGAGAAATACATGTATTGCAAATCGATCTTATTCATAGCATAAATCTATAAAACTATGTATTATTTAGGAAAAATAGGTTAAAAAGGATCTTATTTATAGGCTTAAACCTTGTCCCAACACCATACGGGTAGTGTACAGAAAACTTAGTATTATGCTTAGGATATGTAGTTTGTGAAAACTACTTAGTATTTCTTGTTATTTTCTCAGTAAATTGCAACACATAGAATTCAAAAACAATGTGCTACTAAAGTGAGCTTCGAATGAATTTCCAGAAGTGCAAGAATTAAAATAATCCTAAATTTGAAATACATGCTTTGTTTTTAAATTAATTTGACATTACCATTTTCTTAAACTTAATTTCTACTATACATCTTTAGTGGCAACAGATAAACAGACTGTCACAGACTGAATTTGTTGGCAGGATTCTTCTATTGTCCCTCTATCAGCTTCAACTCTATCAAATGCTAGTTGACTAATACTGGAATGATTTTTAAATACAGTATTCTACTTTTCACAAACATCAATTTCAATGAAAAGGGCATATGACATCTTAGAAGAAGAATTGTTACTTAAGGCAGAAAGTTAAATTATTGTCTATTAGTACAGGCAGAGTCAACTAGAAATAAAAATACTGAAAACATTATTTCATTTTATTGGGCTGTAATGGGGAGGGACCACAATTAAAAAGTAAAAAACCACCTACCACGTTGAACTGTTGCACTTTCCCTCCCTCAATTGTACAATTATATACAAATCTGCTGAACTTCCTCAAGATTAGGCAAATCTGCACTAAAATAAAATGGTCATTTTAGCAGCTTGATTCAAGAGTGGCCACCACTCTGCCAGTCTTGCGAACTTCTTTCTCCTTCTTTTGAACCTTTTCCTTCTGCTTTTCCAGTTTTTCCTGTGTTTTTCTAATATCCTTAATTTTTTTCTTTATTGTTGATCGGTCATTTTGACTGGAAACTCCCAAAGCCTTTGGAGAAGGAAAACCAAACAAAACCTCATCAGTAACTTTTTTCAACAGCACTGTCAACAGTGCTTGTGCATTAACAATATAAGAAAATATTGTCCTCTTTTCGACAAGATAGTCTGCTTATTTGAAAAATAAAGACTTAGAGCCTCAAAAAAATGGTAAATAATCATGTGGGTAAACAAGGTGGGTAAGTAAACCAAGGCCAACTCTTCAGTTGTGAAATAAGTTTCACGCTGCATTTTACAAACACGTCAGCCCCTGAGAATTTCCAAGGAATAACATCATAGGTAGCAGTCTCCAGATATTTTTCCAGCTCTTTTTATACACGAGGAATTTTTACTGAGTCGCCGCTGTTTAAGGATTTCAAGGGGCACAGTTGAGAAGCGGCTGAGGAAGCAGCGGTGCAGTGCGGGTTGCGAACGGCAGGTGGCAGCACTCGCACCGTGTCAGCCCCGGCACGCTGAGCTTTGGGCGCCGGCCCTGAGGGGTCACAGTGAGTGCACACAGCCACCGGTGTTCTCTCTGTGCCCATGAAACTGGATCAAATACAGGGCATTTAGTGTTGCGTGTCGGTTTAAAATGCGGGCATGTTTTGGAGACTGAATTCAGAACGCCTTTCCCCCCCCAAGCTCTTCAAATTCCACTCTTATCATCAGTAATAATTTGCCGTATGCCAGAATAGACCAATGAACCTCTTCTAGCTGCGCGTCTTGCCTGTCCACAATGCAGTCTCTAACAAGAAAGAAAGACTGCAGGAACTTACCAGCAATAGAAGGGATATATATACACTGCAGCTTCCAGGTGTAAAATGGCAAGGAAAGGCTCAAAAGATTCAGAATATGTATTTTCAGCAGGAGTAAAAACTTGAAATCTTTAAAATGTCATCAGATAGGATTTTAGCCTTCTCATTTCTTCAAAATGTCAAAAAACCAGATTTCTAAGACTGGATCCTGCAATTCTATTTGAATTGGCCGGAACTTGTTTTGATATGACCTTATGTTGAGACTGGTGACAGATGTATCAACACTCCTTGGACAATTATATTTACTTTCATTTCCTTAAGATACAAACAAGGAAGCAATGTCTGCTATTCTTCTGGCTATAAACAGCCTACCTTTAATTCTACAATCTAATTACCATCTAACTATATATTCTCCAAGTATTTCAAAAGCAGCTCAAAATAAAATAACAAGAGCAAATAACTCTATCCCTTTAAAAGCCACAAAACCAGGAAACTGGACTTCGTAGGTTAAAAATATGTCTAAATAAGCAGTGAAACCTATACAGTTACAAATCTATCCCGGGATGTTCACATACCTTCAGCTTCTCACTGTCAAGCTGCATCAGCTGCTGTCCATCAACATTCATAGCTGTGAACTCTGTAATGTACTGCTCCATGTTCATTCCCATTAGCCAGTGGCATACTTGCTGTGTGGTCCATTCAGAAACAGGTCTACTGTGCCATTGATTTTGCTTTCCTGTTGTTGTAAATTCATCATCCAAAGCCTAACCAATTGAGAAAAGTCACCATAAGCAATATTTTACTTGACTGTATGTTGAATTCCAGTTGTCAGTCGAGTTTGGTTAACAAAGTGCATTTTTAAACATGCTCTACTCCAAAAGTCAAATTCTTGAGATCAGTTTGCCTAGTTTACTATAAACAAGACACTTCAACATTCAACACAAAGTCAGAAACAGAGAACATAAATNAAATTCTTGAGATGAGTTTGCCAAGTTTACTATAAACAAGACACTTCAACATTCAACACAAAGTAAGTCAGAAACAGAGAACATAAATGGTAAATTGGACCTATCCAAACAATGAACACACTTCCTCAGTTAGTTGGTTGAGGTAGCTCAATGTTAGGTGCTACCTTACACAGCATGAAGAATTATCAAGAACTTCAACTCTATTATTATTGATAGAAATTCAGAATAAAAGCAATTCTAGTAGCCAGTAAATCTGGTGAGTGTTCTAGGTACAGTTTTATTACATTTTGCACTTTTGTAAAGAGAAGATTGTTCATTCTTTGAACTAATGCTATTACATCAACATTTTAAAAGGTCTGCCCAAATACATGACCATTCCAGAAACACAACAGCTTGTAGACTTCCACTGAAAATACACTTTGCCAGCTCACAGAGCCTTAGAGGCACCCTGCTTCAATTTCATTTTGCTTCTAAGGGAAAAGGTACTGCTGTTTAAACATCCTGAAGCATTATTACTTCATCACAAAAGAAAAGCTACGCAACAGAGCTCAGTGTCTGTAGAGAGAAATTCCAGTGCAGTACTTGAATCGGTATTATCAGTTAATTGAAGTTTTATTAACTATCCACAATCATCTCTCACTAGCTCACGACTGAGTACAGGCTGCATTAGACTTGCAGACTGCTCCACTGGGCAGCTTCCACAACTCATTCAAGATATTTGCAAACAGCAGAAAATATGCTCCCCTTTTCCAGCAAGCCTTACATGCATTTATAAACAGAAAACGTGGACAAAAGAAGTTTTCCAGTTATAGATTTGAGAGATGACCCTGTTAAGTCGCAGGTGAACAACTACAGCTGCCAGCCAAAGGGATCTCACAAAATCCAGCTTATTTGATGGAGTACTTGTGAGAGCTGATTGATGTAACAAAATGATTGTGGTGATTACAAGTCAAAGACAGTGATATACAGGCCTGTCACATGATCTGATCATACAACACAATGGATGTGAGCACACAATATGGAAGACACATATGAGGGGAAACAAAACTTTCAAATTGCCAGTGTAGTGAAGGACTACACGTAATTTGAAATGGTTTTGCTTTCCCTGGTCTGTGAAACAAGGGACAGTAGCCACATTAAGAGGCAATGCAGATAAATAGGAATGAGTTTGTAGAGCAGAACAGTTTGGGCTGAGGTCCTAAAATCCACACTACAAGCATTTCAAAGGATTTCTGCTTCCAAATAGCTCTAGTCTGATCACAAAGACTCAATGGCCACTAGCAGCTGGAATGTAGCAGGACCACTGTTGGAGCACATCTGATTTGATTTCTGAGATAAATCAAAGTAAGGCAAGTGGGAACAATCAGAATATTTATTTCATGAATGAACTGCTTGTCCAAATCAAAATGCTTACGTAGATATAACAAGTGCAAATGCATTGCCTTACTGATGTGCAAAAGAAGAATAGCAATTTGCATAAAATAACAGCAAAGGGCTCTAGAAGAGGTTTGGCTTGAAGTGCTCTGTATCAAGACAACTGGAGCACTGAGTCTTCTATCCAAGCCAGCAAGATTGAGATGCTTCATACAGAGAAGATTAGTTGGATAAATTACCGAGGGAATTTTAAAATGCACATTTATTTTAAATAATTTTACATAATAGTACTTCCCAACCTGATACTGCAATACAAAATGTATATTGGCAGCTTTGTCTCATGCTAGCAAGCATTCATGAATAGTACCCAAAAAAGGAGAAACACTTCGCATTTTAAGTTGGACCTGTATCTCAGGTGGGGTCTAGAAGCCATAAGAAATACTAAAATATATGTTGTCACATATGTATTTTTTAATATATCTATGTACTTTTGAGGGGTGTGTGTGTATCTGTATGTCTCCTATACATGAAAAAATGTGTATAAGCGTTTTGTTCCAGATGGAACTCACTTTAGATTTACTGAGTCTGTGCAAGCCATGCAAAAACTTCCCTTCTGTAATTTCAGAGGGTAAGTACCTGAAGATGTATTCTTGTCAAAAAAAGAAAGAGACTCATTCTTTCATTTCACCAGAGAATTGCTGTCCCCTGACAGAATCTTGGGGGCTCTCTGAACCAGTTTGTCCAAACAGCACAGATTAGAGCAGCTAACAGACTGCACTGTGGAGGAGTCCTTCAGACTTAGCTATGAATTGCAGCTTAGGGTTTCAGCATCATCAGTTTCTAACAAGCTCCTTCTACTTCTACTTGGTAAAGACAGAATCCTAAACCAGAAGTTGTAGCAATACCTGAATCTGTATTAAAACACACTGACATCGTCTCCTTACAGATATTTAATACTGTAAAATCTGAATTTTTAACTATTACACAAGGGAAAGCATTTGTGACTATTTTTCAGAATACAGGAAAGTGAAAACTGTAGAAGGATAAGAAGAACACCAACTTTTGAGCAAGGCTTATATATCTCCACATCATTTTTTCTCAAATGTCCATTCAGAGGCAGAAGGAACATGCCAAGCTGTGTTTGTACAGTGAAGTTAGAGTCCCCAAAACAGCCACTACACACACAAGATATCAGCTGCAAATTCAGAAAGCAGAACTAAAACCACTTCCAAGGTATGGAAACATGAGAAAGCCATGTGCTCCTGCATAGAAATGCATGTGATTCAGAAAGCAAATAAAGGCTCTGGAGATAAAAATATAAAGCCCAAGAAAACACCACTGCCATCACACCATTTAACATATCAAGAACATTTGAAGGATTACCCAGCTAGCGTGGTAACCATCTGTGAGTGAAGTGCCTCTGCTGTAACTAGCTGCCTGCTAACAACTGAACTCTCTCCAGGCAGTCACCTCCCCACACTGCCTGTGAGCACCTCTGCAGCAGAGAGGCAGACTCCTCAGTGTTGCCCCTATCTACATCTCTAAGAGGTGCTTCCATCTCCAGTCTCCCAACAATTCCAGGATTTGTAAGGCAGTGTGCAGTAGCCCACTCCTCTGAAAGCCACAGTTACACTGGCTAGCGTGACTCCTGCTGCATACTTACGAACCTATCCAGACAACAATCATCAGGCAGAAATTATTAACACATTGGCCCCAACAGCCCCATGCAGTGCTACAGGCTGGGGCAGAGCACCTGGAATGGGGCCTGTGGGAAAGGACCTGGGGGTGCTTGGGGGGAAC
>VXBU01000886.1:218361-236944 GCA_013400315.1 Bombycilla garrulus
AGTGCTGTGTCCAGCTCTGGGCCCCTCAGGTCAGAAAGGACATTGAGCTGCTGGAACAGGTCCAGAGAAGGGCAATGAAGCCGGTGAAGGGTGTGGAGCACAAGTCCTGTGAGGAGCAGCTGAGGGAGCTGGGGGTGTTTAGGCTGGAGAAGAGGAGACTCAAGGGGACCTCATCCTCTTTACAACCCCTGGAAGGAGGGTGCAGCCAGGTGGGGGTCAGCCTCTTCTCCCAGGCACCCAGTGACACAAGGACAGTCTTCAGCTAGCCAGGTAAGATTCAGGTTGAACATCAGGAAAACTTTCATCACAGAAAGGCTGATTAAACACTGGAATGGACTGCCCAGGGAGGTGGTGGAGTCACTGTCTCTGAAGGTGTTTAAGGATTAAAGACTGAACATGGCACTCAGTACCATGGTCCGGCTGACAAGGTGGTGTTTGTTCATAGGTTGGACTTGATGATCTCAGAGGTCTTTTCCAACCTCATGGATTCTGTGATTCAAAATATCCCAAATTGCTCTAAGATTGATTACTTACTTTCTTCCCAGACCTAGACTACAAACTTAAAAAAAACCCCAAGAACAGAACTGTTTTTTTCTTCACACATACTGCTTTCCAAATGAGAAAACAGTTCAGAGTTTGTTCCTTGTTTTTCTCTGAGTAGAGCCTTGATACCTAATGTAATTACTGAAAAGGTACAAACAGCTTTCACTGGTCATGCAAAACCAGGACAATAAGCAACATATGAACTAGACAGAACACTGGAACTCATCTGTAACAAAAAGAGGCTTAAATCATCACTTCACACATGGACAATTAGTAATAGACTGCTTTCACTTGAGTTTTAGAACCCTAAGTTTACTGACAGTTTGTAATACTGATCAAAGAACAATATTCAATAAGACATCTTTTATTAAAGCCTTACAATTTATACTGCTTGGAAGTTTTAGAAACACATATTCCATTCATGAACCATTCTATTAAAAAAAATGCAAGGAGTACTTGCAAAGCCAGATTATTAATTGGAGTTCCACTGGTTTTCATTAGATCTAAGACTAGCATCTCCAAAAAAAGTCTGCAAAAACTTAATCTACTACTACAACCTATAAACCAGTTGTATGATTTTGATAGCTCAGATTTTTATGTTAGTGATTTTTTAATATTGTTTGTAAGACCGTACTGACTTTCTGATATTACTGGGATATTTTAAGATTTTCACCAGAGTTGGACTTAAGACAGCTAATAAAAATCCCATCACATTCATGGACCACCAGTCTGGCAAGGCCTCTAATTCATTTTACATAAGATAACTGTTCAATTTTTAATGAATCCTTCCCAAACTAAAGGATTTAATTTATTAAGATGTCATCAGTCAAACACCACATGGGACATTATCTCAAAATACTACCAAAGCATGGACTTTAGGTTTCAGCTGTAGCCAAAGGAATTAGTTCTCCAGGGGAATGAACAACCTTTCAGGTGTCTAATTTCTACCTACATATCAGAACCACCATGTTCTGACTTTTCTCCTTTTTTCTTTTGTTTATTTTTATTGAGATGAAATTTTATTATAAAACAAACCTGCACAGATGTGAAGTCAAAAATGCTGCAGTTTTCATTCGCCCAGGAAGTTGCTTTAAATTAGTGGAACAGAATGGTGTTATTTTTAAAATTAAACCCTTGGATTTGATCAGTTATGATATAAGTAGGATCAGAGCACACAGGCTGATGTGTCACCCACTAGTGCGTGTCCTTAGGTCATTAACAGCTTCTTTACAGTGCTCTTCAACATTCAAATACGGAACAGCCATCTAGTCTCACATTACACACATCTGCTTCTATGAAACATGCTGTAGTGTGAACAACAACATCAATAACACACATATACACACTTTGAAACTCACCTCATTTGAAGAGAAGGTTAAAGTGTGTGAACGACCTGACAGATTTGGTTCTGTCACTAACCCTGAAAGTTCACAACTTGGCTTGCTATGGTATGTATCATCTATGACAATTCTACTCTGCAAACAAGTGGAAATAATGTTTTATTAACTCACTTCTTGGAAAAGCAGGTCATTAGGTGACATTCTAGTATTTCTGATTTTTGGTTAAAAAAAATAGTATGACTCAGTTACCTTTAGAACACATACGAAATGTACTAACTAAACGTACTAACTAAATCAAGCATCTGACTTGTTTTTGCATTTCTGAATTCAGAAGTTTAACAGTAACAAATTTAAAGCAATATCCCCAATAACAGAAACTTGTGCAGAGAACTGGTCATAACCTGAAATGGTATTAAAATACAGAAGGAAGTGCATCAGTTACTTTTTCAGTAGGCATACCACACCGTGGGAGAAGCAATTTAAAATGCATTTGTTGGACTTATTCATGATGAACTTTTATTAAACCGAAACCTCCACAAACACCATGAATATATGCTTCAGAAGGTAGTGTTCTGTTGATTCCCTTGATTTCCAACTCCGATCGTGATCTTGAAAATATTTTTCTTTAGTGAGTGAAAAATAATTCTGCCAAAAACATGCCTTCTACTTTTGCCTTTCTAAAATTTGTCTCATCACTAATCTTTGCTGCCTACAAACAGTAAGCAATTATTTACCACTATTTTCCCTAATGTTCTCTGAGTCTCTAATCAACTAATTACACTTTTTAAGGATGCCATACCACATCACTATGTGCATAAATAACCTGAGATCCTAAATTAAACTGATGTTTAAGATATTTTTCTTCAGTTAGTTATGCTCGTATAAGAGAACTACATTTTTGCAGTTATCTGTGTATAGCACTTTTGCATTTGTGCTCTGAGTTCAATTTCACCTGAACTCCCAGTTTTCTGGATTATTCTATTTTTGTTCTGTAAGTGCACTCCCTTTTACTCTAAATTATTGATACACATTCTCAGCCTTAAAAACACTGCCCCAAAACTCAAGAAAAAAGCCATCACCACCACAATGCAAGAAACAAAACCCCTAAACCACAACTTGAGTTTTCCTGCTACCTCTGTGTAGTACTTTTCTTGACTGAGAAATGGTGTTCTATTTACCATGTATATTATTACTTACATTAAATTTTAGGGCCTTCTTCAGTCTTTTAGATGTAAAAATTCTTATCAGAAACAACAGAATATTTTGGCCATCAACCTATTCTCAAATTAACTTCAACCCAAACTGAAAATCTATTTCAGAGCTTTTCTTTTAGCCACCCCTCAGTTCACTCTTTCTACCTTTACAGAGATAATCAAGAACAATTCAGACAAATGAAACTAAAAAGATACAATAATAGAAACACAGCCAAAAGTAAAGCATCTGAGCACCTATTGTAATGTTTTCTCCTCCCCCTGCTCCTATCACTTTATAGGAGGAACTGCCTTTTAAGCATTTAGAGCCAATTGCAAAGATTTTTGACTCCTGAATAGCACAGAATTTGGGCAGAAGAGGTTTTGCAGGTGTGCTTCCTATCCTTTGAGGTACTAGGATATAGTTTATACCACACTGCTCTTCCTTGCATTGAAAATGAAAGACTGCATACACACTTATAGAAGCTGAGTAGTATTCTGGAAAAACAATGAGTATAAACACGATATATGTGTGTGTATTGTATCTGAGAATGGGACAGACTTATATCAAGGGACTAATTTAAGAACTGTCTGCAAGCACACAGGATTTTAGCTCCCGTGTTTCTTGTTTTTACAAGGATCAGGAAGTTGACTCACAACTTTGTCAAACTGTAAGTTTAAAACTAACTTCAGAACCATTTTAAGAAAATATAGACCTTTTAAATGCAGTAACTTTCAGAGGCAAATTTTGCAAAACCAGAAACCAGGTAATAAGGAGTGTAATTCTATTCCTTACGTCATCAATGCTAAAACACAACTACAAAAATTATACACAATGCAAAGGACTCAGTTCCACAGATACTTTTTACATGACTAAGTTCTCATTTTAGGCTTTCTGCTTTTACCTCCTGTTTAAGAAATGCTGTCACATGATCATATGGGATACTACAAACATAAAAGGAATAAATGCTATTGCTATATTTATTTTATATTGTTTTATTTATAAATTTTGAGTTAGTATCAACAAAAAGGAGTATTTTTTCCTAGAATTCTGAGAAGATAACTTTGTCCCTTCCTTTTATATTGTTTTAGCAAGAAGACTCACTTCTGAGCGGTCAAGCACATTTCTTTGTCAGTTTTAAGTCTTTTCATAGCAGAGCAAACCAAAGCCTTGTTACTGTGCAAATGTAATTATCAACCCTAAGTTCAGATCTATAAAAATTAGTCATTCATTTGAATCAGTAACCACTGTCACATTACCATGTTTACAAAAGACCCCAAACACTGCAAAGTGAAAACAACCTGACTTTGGAGAGGAAAACTGATTTTATGATTAATGAACGTAAGAGAATCTGTTCTTCAATGGGATCAGCTTTCTACCATTTTTTAACAAAGCAGGAATACAGCTGGAAACTTGCATAATCTTCCAGCTGCTGGCTTGCAAGTGCACTAAGGAAAAGAGCAGCAAGCAACAATTACATACTGGAGCACGAGAAGGAAACAAAAGAATCCAAACCAGTAGGCAAGAAACCAGCTGGAAGGTTGAAGTAGTAATCATCTTGGGTAAGTACAGTCCAGTAAGAAGAAAAGACTATTACTTCAGAACAACATGGAAAGGAAGAGAACATTCCATCTGGTAAGATCTGTAAATTTTTGATTGCCAAAATAGGTGTACATAGTAGGTATATGAAAACTTTAAGAGCTGCTTAAGCACATTATGGGTGCTTATAGTAGAAATGCAGAAGTGGGACTTTTACTGTGCTTACAAAAATTATTCAAATCAGAAAGGAAAAATGAAGAAGGGACCAATGGGTTCTTCTGAATCAATGACTCTGAAAGACAAACTCACTGATTGCTTATCTATACAGGAAACACCTCTTGACAGCTTTGCTACAGCCTATTAGGAAACCAACTGCAGTGTATCAAGAGACCAACTTATTAACCCAAATGCCTTCCTATTTAATCAAAATTATATCCAAGTAGATGCATATACCTTCCAAATCCTTGGGTTAGTTACAGAAACATCTTTTGGCCACTGCATGCTTCAACAGAAGCTGTAAATACAAAAGACTGATGCACACTGGGCAGTATTTTTTGAAGTCCTGTTCTACTTCAGAGATTAAAACATTTCTACTCTTATTAAGTTCCTGTCTTATAATAAGGATTGTATGGTTCTAAAACAACTTCCTGTAATTTTTTAAAACTACATGTGCAGACAATTCACTACTATCACAGGGACTGTAGATTTACACTAGGGAAACAAAGTATTTTAAAAGAAGGTATTAAAACAGCATTTTAGTGCAATCACCATCGGGAAACACGGAAAACAAACTTTTTATCTTCAATCTCTGCAAAATATCAGTGACTTCATGGACTACAACCTGGCAAGTTTCTCTTCCAGATATACAACTCATTTCTTTCTGACAATACAGAAGAAAAGCAAAAATGAAAGAGTATTTTAGCCATCCAAAGTGAAGAAAAAGTGTGAAACTCAAGAATAAACCTTACTCAAATAACTGTAATTTTAAATTTGACAAAATCCAAAGAAAACAGGAATGAAGTCAGTAAAATTGCTGGGAACAGCTTTAAACTGAAAAAGGATTTACCAAATATTCAGACAGCACACACATTATGCCTTTTAGTTTCTAAAGCTGTTTCTTTCAACAGTTTAAACTGTAAGGATGGTAACTATGGTTATAGACTGAACTGTGTAGCCTCACTCTCAAGATCTGGTTGAAAGGCTCTAAATTAATAGATTATTAGTTACTTAGAAGCCTGGAAGAAAGTGTTCTATTGATGTGTTTTTTGGCTTTTAATACAATTTTTTTTAATGAAATCTAGGATGCTGTCTTCCTCCACCTGTCTGGTACTCCAATCCTACATTCCAGTACAGTAAGAACTGGCTGGCCAACTGTCTGGACAGCTGACTTCTATGCACAATTCCTCCATGAACCAGTCTGGAAAACAGATTTGACCTTTAAAACTACGCTTTCCTGAAACTAGCATTACTTTCAGCATTACCAACCACTGAAAAAGCATGGCCTGTGATTCTTCCTTAGATGCTCCTTCAGCCTAAACACCTCTACTGAGGCTTCAGCTGAAGAGGAGGGACCAGGAACACTCACACAAATCCTGCTTGTAAGAGCTGTAGTATCACAAACTTCTCCAGCAATGTTTATAAGAGGTGATGTGGTCAAAGACTAAGTCACTAGGCTTCCACATACGAACCATTGATATTTTTACTTTATCAAGATGCAACACTTAAATATTCAAAGCACAAATTAGTCATCTTTACCTTGCTTCTGTTCTTCTCTTGACCATGCTCACAAGCATCCTGTCCACTCTGAGTAACCTGCAGACTGCTACTTGAAATCTGAGGCTCTTTGTGGCTGTCTCCAAACCAAGAGAAAGGCATGCAAGTAGGAACAGGGGAATCTGAATCTGATGCAGATAGATTGTTGCCAAAGTCATCCAAAAGTTCTCGGGAACCTCTGAGATAAGCAGATTAAATTCTGTTTAAATAACAACTGCAAAAAAACCCCATCCCACCCCTCAAATACACAACCACCCTCTTAAAAACATGAACAAACTCAAAACACACCACTTATTTTTACCAGTTTCACAGCACAACTGATACTTGAAATGAAAACTGATACTCGCCTTGAAATATCCATGTGAAATAATGAGTTATTTAACAACACAAATTTAAGAACTTTTTCGGTATTTCACACAATTTAACAATTCCAAGTAATTGTCAACTTAATTTACTCAACATTCATCCTCCTAAGAAAAATAGTTTTAATGTTGTATCCTCCACTCTCTTCTGTGAGATTAGAATCTCACCTCTCTATCATTAAATCTTCACAGAATTTTGTCACTGTTATACAAGAATGTACTTTATGATCAAACATTAATGACAGTTTTAAAGAAATCCTTAGGTTACAAATTTTAGGAATGCAGCGTGTATATATGTATAAACAAACAAAAAGAACTACCTGCTATCCAGAGAACCTCTTAGATTTTCTTTTTCTTGCTTCTTACCCTTGCCCCCAGATTTCCGCAATCCCCTGAAGTGAAGAAACACAAATTTCATTAAGCTTACACTACTTATATTTACCCCGTACAGTATTTCTTTAAATCAGCAAGTTAATTTTTACACTGACTTCAACAGCTACAAAAAGCCATTTACACTGTTACACAAAGCATAATTTTGCAGATTATGCATGCAATTAAAACAGTTCTGGCATTCATATTCTATTTAAGAACCATGACAGTACCCTTTCAAAGCCCACAGATAAAACAAATACAGAAAATACCTAAAGAAACCTAGCATATAGTGGATATAACCAGGAGGAAAACCACAGTTTTCTTGCTACATTAATGCTCCTAAGCAATGCACAGCAACTTGAGCAAAGTCACTAACTACATTATCAGTGTGTGAAATCGGCTGATTTTTGTGTCATACATTATGATGCATTTATTGCAGTAGTAGTCTAAGTCTTTAACGTTAGCTGGCTTCAACAAGCTTTACCCCTACTCCTGTCTTCAATGGTATTATGAAGTAGCATTACTGGATTCCTCAACACTGTTTTATTTAGAGAACATAATATTTTCAAAAAGAACACAGAATACTTATTTCCAAAGGAACACATGTAAAATCTTACCCAAAATCTGGAAATCTCCTTTTGGACTTCCCTGATGGTATTCCTTCATTTGTTTCTGCAGTTCTATCTTCATTTTTCCTTTCTTCTGTTTTTCATAGAGAGGTGAAAAATAAAAATGTTATTGTAAAAATCCTGCAATTTCCAGGTACTAATGATGATGTACTGATGTACTAATGATAATGACCTAGGTACTAAGACCTAGGTGACAGTGTTAAAACTCCCATTCCTGCACACAGATAATACTGAAAATACTACAGCCACATCAGCCAGCCTAAGTTATTCTCTATGGCATCTTCCCGGCTGCACCAGGCCATTGAAAAATGGCAACATAACAGTTGCCGCCAACTATTCAAAAATACTCCTTTTCATAAAGAGTAATTCTACACTGCCTACAGAGAGGTAAAACTTACCACAGCATTTTGCTCTAATGAATTACAAACAAAGCTTAGTTTATGACAGGCTTAGAAAAAAGTACCTCTTTCTTCTGAAAAATGTCCACTTCAAAACACATAATCACGTAACCAGCATACAACGCATGAAAGAAATTAATTTCTAAGGCAACAGTTGAGCAAATACAGCATTTAGTATTTCTTTATTACTCTTGAAGTATTACAGATGCTCCTTTAGTATTATTTTTGGTTCAGTAGCTGGTCCAGCCCAGCTACTGCAAACATGGGCTATGTACACAAGCTGCCAGCTCCAGGTGTGCCCAACCAACACGATGGTCAGTACCTGGAGAGCAGACAGCTCCAGACAAGCTGAGTTTACTGGAAATGGCTTACAAACTGACTGTTCTGAAGAAACAACTGGGACTTTGAAGCTCCCCCAAGACTCTTATTTTCAAAACTGTAATACAACCTCTTAGGACCCCATTTTTGACCAAAGAAAGCATGTTCAATACCAACTTTTCAATTATTATGCTAAATTAAGTGACAAGCACCACATGACCTCTTCTCAGTGGACTGTGACAGATTACTTCAAGTCCTAAATGTACTTACTTTTAAATTCCCAGGCTATTAGATTTTTACAAAATAACTGGAAAAACATTTTGTATTGCAAATTGGGTGTATCCTATCTTAACTACCTGTGAAAGCGATGCAGTTCACTTTTAGGGAGACAAAGTAAATTTTAAGCTCTACTTTCAAAACAACTCCTGATATGATATACACAGACTCCTTCAAGGACCATAAAAACCAAAACACCTGTTTAGTACACAAAAGTGAGGTCCCATCACTCCATCAGCAAATAACCATTATATATTTCAGGAGAGATTATCTCAGCTTACATACCCAACAGTCAGGATAGTCAAGAGTTTTCCCTTTTTTTTTTTTGGCATAACTAATCAGTAGTTTCTGATCAACATTAGAACTTCAGCTAATCAGTTAAGCACTCTTTCTACATAGATAACATCCAATAAATTATAACTACATTCAAACTGGTTATTTTTCCTATCAACTTAAATACAAAACCAGAAGTATTACTTTTAATACTGATGTTAGTTTCCACCTCTATTTGCAGAGGTAGTACTTTTAAGAAAAGAGGTAATTTCTTAAAACACAGCACAGTAGGTTAAAATATAGACTGATACATGAATGGATGAAAAGGTAATAGGATTAATTCAATAAAATATTTGGCAGACATTAAAATACGGTTAGAAAGCAACAGTCTAGCAGAAACAGCATTTAATGTCCTTTTGCTCACAAAGAGCAAGCTTTCAATACTAATCCTCATGTACTGCATTAATTAGCAATTCCAGAGGCCAGTTCAGAAAAAAAAAAGTTTACAGTGCTTCTGCCATCACATAGAAACTGTAGAAAAGAAAGCAAAATTACAGATGTATTAGGTGTCTTAATAAGTGGAGGTTTTCTTAGACTGTTTTTGTTTGAGACTTTATAAAAAAAGACAGTATAAAAACAAATCCTGTTTCAGGGTATTAGAAGAATGGTTTTGTCTGAGCTATATGGCAAAGACAGCAAGTCATCTGTCTTTATACATTTGTACTGGCTGATTACAGAAAATATAAAACATTTAAAGGATTATATTAGATCCCTTTTTCAATTATTCATAAGAAAAATGCCAACTATTCCCATCAAATAATGATTAGTAGTGACTAGGCTGATTAAAATACCTTTAACCTTCTTCTAGTGACAAATATCCTAAGAGGGCATGATGAATAATGCAGTAATTCCCACAATACTCAGAATCTGTATCTTGTTTAAGCACTTGGATAATGTCTGGAAGCAGAAAGCCAACAATGAATTTTTCTGGGACTCAGGAAACCCGTCAGACTTACTCTGCAATACATTGGCACTTACAAAGCTAGTATTTTGCAAAAATGTGTTAGGACCTTTGCTGATTACATCTAAAACTTGTTAAACTTCAATCCTGAAGAATTAAAATAATAATAAACTCTTAAGTCTTACCCTTGGCTTCTTTCCCTTTTCCTTTCACTTCTCTTTGCTTAACATTCTTGAGATACCCTTGAGGAGAATTTGGAGTCATCCCTTCAGGAGGAGGTGAACGAGTGGTGGTTGTGCTGTTTTCGTTGCTTGGTTTGTGTACTGGAGAAGAGTGTGTGGAAACAGAAGGACTTGACTCTAGAGGACTCTCTGTGCTTTCTCTTTTCTCAGGCTTTTCACTCTTTCGATCTGTGTCTTCCAGGCATGGGAGAGGTAATTTTTCATTTGTTTCTAAGGTCTTAGTTAGGTACAAAGTGGAAGATTCTCTGTTGAGAACACTTTCTTCTGAATCCTCATCCTTCAATAGATTTGAAAGTTATTTTGTAATAAACATGACATATACTCATTTACTGTGTGAAGGATGGAAGGGTGGAAGGATGTGCTGAAAGCAAATTTCCTCAGTTGAGGAAATTTTTTTAACTTACACACTTGCAGATACCATCTGAATCACATGAATCTGATTTTATAGGCTGATCCCACTCTATACACACCTTTCTGCACATTACAAATAATCTTTTTTCTAGTCAAATCAGAAATGTTCTGGTACACCTTAGCCATTCCAATTCAATGCAGACAGTTTGCAGTCTTAGTTCAGTATTCTCCTTCTGTGACAGGGTCTCTCATATAATGACTATCTATACTTCAATTCTTCAGTTGTTTTCTACAAACACGAGAACATTTCACTGGTACACTTCTTGTGACCTCAAATGATTTCTTACAGAATAATGAAACATTTCAGAACTCTTTAGTTTTTGAAGAAATTTGGTAACTAACTTCCAGATGGAGTAACAAGATAAATTAGTGTACTTCACAACATATCACTGTATCAAAATCTTTCAAGCAAGTAAGTAGCACAGAACAAGCCTGCGTAGTTCTTTGCTAACTTCAAATTAACTGTGCCACAAAACATGCCAGAGTTCAGGTAGATGTTTTGAACCCTGAAAGGTTTTTTCACTTGAAGCAGCATAAAACTACAATAAACTTCACAGCCTGAATGGAGCATGGAGAACACCTACAATTGCAAATACAGATAAAACTCAACACATGTTCAGTATTCAGAGCATGATAATGTGATTATCAGTGTCAGTACCTGTAGATTTTCAGTCTGTTGTCCACCCCCAAGAGATTCTTTCAGCTTTGATCGAGAAGGTGGCTGGCGTTTTACTTTCAAAGCAAGCTGAGCTTTTGCTTTGTGGGCACTGGTGTCTAATCTGGGAGTATCCCCAACACAAGCATCAAAATCTGCAACAAATACATACTTTTGAAAAAGTAAACAAAAAAACCCAGCAAAACCTGGTAGGCAAGTTCACCAACCCACTGTCCAGAAAAATATTCAGAATTTAAGTCAGAATTCTTATACATGTTAGCGATCACTGTATGAAAATACTCTTTATAGTATACTACACTATTTTCCACATTGCAATAGTAATTTCTATTTAATTTGAAATATACTTTTACCCAGCTTCTTCAATTAAAAAATAATAAAATCCAACAGAATATAATTGTCTTATAGATTGAAAACTGAATTCTCTTCTCAAACAGATGAAAATTTGTGGCCCAAATGTGCTTTCCTACCTTCATTCTTTAGGATAGAAAATATTTACAGAGTAAGAATTTACCAAATATTTTAAAAATTTAATTCACATTTGAACCTCCATCTGGTATTTCACAACATTCTGCGCATTAAATTACAAGACAAAAAAACAAGAGCAAGTTTACTGTAAATTATAGCTTGAAATCAATGGGATTTTATCTGACATCTCAGTGTTTTAGTCCCACTATTAGTTTCACTAACAGAGAATCTGAAGAACAGTTAAAATAGTTGTCTCTCCATCCAACTCCTCTTTCCCACAAGAAATACATTACAAGCATACTGAAATCTTGGGGAAACCTAAACTCAAGTATCCACACTGACTCAGCTAAAACATTTTCATTAAGTGCAAATAAAAAATACTACAATCTACCTACCAGAAATTAGCATATCTAAAGAATTTATTCTTTCTTCTATTGATTTGGTTTCTTTTTCATTGTCTTCTTTTATCTTTGACTGTTCATTAGATTGGCCTGGACTTTGACAGACATCTTCCAATAAACTGCCACCTTCAAACACATAAGGCATTTTCTCATATGCTTTTAATTTATTTTCAAGCTCTGAAATCTGCAAGAATTAAAATTCAGAAGTGAGATACATGTCTCCAAGAATGCAGAAGTTTATTTCAAAATATAATACTGCTTTACTTTTTCCTGATATATTTGCAGTTGTTCTGCATATTTCTGGTCTCTCTCTTCAAGTAGCTTTGAATGATCTTCCTCTTTCTTCAGAAATTCCATTTCTCTGGTGAAAGAAATATATACATGTCAATGAAATAGTAATATACAGAAAATGTAGAAAAATATGTTAAATAGAAATATGCACAATTGCATTTACTAAAAAGCATTCCATTAGTGAATGGTGACAAAAATCAGTCTGTAAGGCGTAACCGATTCATTAATCTTATAATGTCATAAAATGAAGTATTTATTTGAATGCTTCTACTGTCTTCAAAAGAAAATACAGACGACTGGAATTTACTCTGGGCAGAAAAAGGATGTGTGGCAACACTTCTGCAAAGTCACAACCATCTCTCATTTTAAAAGTGGCGAGTTGCATACGCATTTAAGCCTTAAATACATGCACGACTCCAATCATTACATCTTACTCTCTTCCACAAAGATACATGCACACACAGTGTATTTTCCTTCCAAAAGCTATGGCAAAATCCTTTGTAGGAAAATAAATTGCATTTCAAGTTTCTACTTGGTTCATCCTACAGCAATTGCAATGGCTGGGTTTTACAAAAAAGAAACAATGACTACAAGAAGGAAACAAAAATAAAAGCTGCTTTTGCCTGCGCCATGTGGAATGACAAACAAAACCAGAAAATAAGCATAAAACATCTACAATAGATGCAAAAGCTTCAGGGACAGTCAAACGAATAATGGGAATTTGCTAAACAGTGAGGGAATGGAAAGTAGCATCTTAGCAGTCATCTCCACGTACTTTTGAACTTCCATGCGGATAAGCTTGGGAGGAGAGGGGAAAGAAGACCTTTAAAAAGCTCACCAAACAGCACAAAAACGTACTGTGAAAAGTAACATTTCTGGATGTGGACTACAGAGCAAAAGATCATAATAAATTGCCTTTGAAAGTAAGTAGCAAGTGGAGAAATTGGGAACAAGAGTATTATACGCTTACATCAATGACCAAAAGCAACAGCTGTGTTCTGTATTATCAGGACACATCTACAAATATTTTGCAATTACCTCTTGTTTAGCTAAGAGGGAAAATAGTAGAACAATTAGACATTACCCATAACAACAGTGCTGGAGTCCTCCACAGGCATATCTAATAAATAATATTACTTCTACTAAAAAACCCAAACCCTTTAACAGATTGAAGATACCGTTTTCATGCTGCCAATTTAGTGGGCTAGATAAATATCCCCAAACTTCCAATTTTTCTTAAAATTCTTTTTACTCCTCCTACAAGATGTAACTCTTAACTGAGACTAAACCACATGCATCTGGCTATTATTACATATCTTTTGATACCTACTCTATCTGGAACATTGAAACAAGTCAAAGCTGATGGCTTTTCACACAGAACAAAAGGTATTGCCAAACACCTCAGATCAAATTTTAAGCAGTGCTTCCAAAAAGTATAGATGCATTACAGCTGTTATAAACTAAGCTGTTTTTTAAAAGTTATCACTGAAATATTAAATATTAGCTATGAAACAAAAGCAGCAGCAAGATTTTCAGAGAACCTTTCCAGAAGTTGGTGATGTAAGGTATGGAATAATTCAGCATTTAAAGCCCACTGCTTCCCTGCACTCTAATAAATGAAAAGAGAGTATGTCAACCAAATCCTATTCCCCTAGGTATTGCTGACAGCTTTCCCCAAGCTGTACAAAACATATAAGCAATAAATATCCCTGGTATTTTGGGGTACTTACTTTTGTTGGTAGTCTTTAAGCAATTTCTTGGCCTTGCTGTATTTCTTTTCAAGGGCATCACATTGTTCTTGAGTCTCTTTAAGATGTTCATTTACTGTTTTGCATAAATTTTGTGCCTCTAACCAGTAGGTCTCTAACTTCTTGATTTTCTCTTTGCTTTCATCCAAGTTTTGCTGTAGTTGGGCTCGATTAAATTTCCATTCGTTTTTTTCTGCTTCAACAACTTTTAACTGAAAAGATTAATACTTAACAAATTAATCTAAACTAAAAGATGAAATAAAAACCAGTTGTTGGTACATGTTTAAGTAGAGAATAGCTAACAATAATTACATAAACTTATGAGTAATATAAAAACAGGACACAACTTTTAAAGTATTCACATCAACTCTTCCAACCCTTGATAATCTAAGCAAGTTTAGAAGTGAAACCCAAGAGTCTTTTACTGCTTCCTCATTGGTACTGCATCTTTCTAGACAGATTACATGACCTGGACCTGTATTATTAGCTTATATTGTTCAAGATCTCACCAGATCTTAATATCTCTGGAGAAGCCTATTTTGAATACCTTCAAAGGCAACTGCAGATAAAGAATCTCAACAGATACTTAATAGATATTGCTACTGAAAATGATTGCAAACTGAAGCACTATGCCCTCTTCAATTGCTACCTGTTCCCAGCAATGTGCTGCAACTTGTCCTACAAAATGCATTTCTGAGCAAGGCAACACAGGAGGGCAATGTAATAAAAGAAGCTGCTTGCTCACACAGAGTATTTTCAGAAAAAGGCCCTGTATAAATCTGCACTGGTGGGAAAAGCAGCAAAAAAGAACAAGAAACCTTTTTCTCAGAATAAGCAGAGGCATTGAAACAGTCTTCAGCAAAAAACAAAACTGCTGGAAAAAACTCTCTGCCCAGACCAGGTCAGATATTTGAGGAGGGAAAGAGGATAACAGAAATAACTTTCTGGTAACAGAATGACAGTCACAATGCAGTGTCTGGCCAAATCTATTCTCAAATAAGACAAGTTCTATCCACTGATAATGTTCTCATATTTGTTTATGAGCTGTTTCATTCAGCTCTCCACTATATACACCTACTATAAGCAAGTAATACTGAAGAGTTCATTTTAAAGTGGAGACTTGAGGGATGGGGTTTTTTAGTTGTTTTATGTGACTTTTGGGGCTTTATTTATCAGGTTGAAGTTTTTCGTTATTTTATTTTATTTTGAGCATAGCTCTTCAGCTTAGAAATGTCTGTCTAGCATAACATAGAGAGCACCTGAGGCATAAACAGATTGCTGACTTCTGCATTCAGCCTATTCTTGGTAAAATCAGTAGCCATAAAAACAAAACAAAAAAGAACCCCAAAGCAAACTACCCAACAAAAACCCCTACCAATAATAATATTCTTTGAAAACTTACTTTCTCCTTCAGTTGATTCACTTCAGCTATTGTTACTGCATGTTTTAATTGTAGCTGGAACAGATGAAAAAAATTGTATGAGCACACACAAAAATTACATTTGAAAATGTATTCACTTCAGCTATTGTTACTGCATGTTTTAATTGTAGCTGGAACAGATGAAAAAAATTGTATGAGCACACACAAAAATTACATTTGAAAATGTTAGTTTTAGGTATTTCTGCATGATTCTCTGTTTCCCCAAACCATTGTTAAAGTGGCATAAAGTCAATATAATTGTTTGTCAGAAGTAATCATTTGTCAGAAGTCATTATTACAGAATTATGAGCCTTTATTTAAAAAAATTAAGAATTAATCAAACCTCAAGCAAGTTCCACAGTACATAATCACCCTAAAAATCTCTCATTGTCGTCTACACATTAGGAAAGCTGAAAAGATTACAGTAACATTTCAATGTGCCAGGGTAATGAAAAGGCAGCAATGCACTTATGATGACAACTGGTAAACAGAATAAAGGAAAACCTTAACAGTACTAAATATTTTTACAATCAGCACTTAAAAGTAAATGTGCTGGCTTTATTTTAAAATGAGGCCATGTATTTTTACACCACAAATCTTCATAGGATTATTAGAAATCCAAAAGACTACACTTAAGCCAAATGCAAAGATTTTTTTTTTTCTAATGAGTATTAATTGTTGGTTGTATCTCACTTTCCATCTGTAACCCTGAGGAGATTTTCTTTTTTGTCAAGGCATGTTGCACCAAACCCAAATTAAAATTGGTGAATCCATGACTATTCTTCATTTAGGTTATGTCAGTAACAGCAATGATTCTACATGAGATTATAATTGTACCCCAAGTAAATACAGCACTTAAGAAGCTTCAGCTTGCTGCTATGCTTCCAAACCCAGGAAAATTGCAAATGTTCTCTAGAGATCAGTAGCCTGCAATTTCTACTTCCCAATGACATTGGCAACGTTATCAAGACAACAAACTTAGGAGATCTGCAAAATACCAATCCTTCAAAAAATAAGCTGATGCAGAAGCAAAGAGCATCTAACAAACCAGTTTCTTTACAGTATATTTCTCTTCTCCCAGAGTGAAAATGACAGGCACTTAAATCTACCAGAGAAGCCTGGACTCCTAAATACCAAAGGCTGTACCATTTAAGTCCCTGACTAAATCCCACAGCCCTCAGTAAAGCAAATATGCTCCTTTATAAAAACCCTGGGAAAAGAGAACCGTACTATTTCCAATTATGTTGTGATTCAGAGCCTGGAATGCCCTACTGGGTTTACAAATCCATTCCTTCCAAACAACACACCATAAAAATACCCTCCAAGCCAAAAATATGCCTATCTACAGAATCAAGTATGTAACAAAGATTTTTCAAAATCTGCAGGGACTAAACCAATAAATTAGAAATTATGTAGTTCTTGTCTTCCTGAAAAACACCTCACAACAACACTTGAGACCATTCNNACCATTCAAAACAGGTATATTTGCACACTCCCCGTGCTCTCTGCAGCTAAAGCCATTCTACTGGCCAACAAACACATTCAAAGGCCAGTGGACCACAGGAGAACTAAGAGAAATATCCTACCTATCTAATGCACTGTTCAGACATAAAAAGGACAAATGAAATAAAAATATTTAATGTAAACATGCATAGAGAAACTGGGTATAAAAAATTACAGAAGACCTACATTTCAATGGATGTTTACCAGAGATATTTATTGGTGACACTGGGAGAAAGCAAACCCAAAGCAATGAGAGGGAACATGAAGGTTCAGATGTTCCCCAGCGCATCACAAAGAGTATTTAAAAAACTGCTACAACACCTCTTTAAATTTAAGAAGGGACTGTGCTGAATCCATATCCAGTAGTAAACCAATATCTTCATTTTCAGGAAGATCAAAAACTTCTACAGATTTTCCATGTAAATGTGATTCATATGTATCCTCCTCCTCATCATCATAGTCATCATCCTGACAAAATGAGAAAATCATGACATTCTGTAACACACATACTCTCTTTTGCATTATGGTAATAGCAATGACCAAAGCACACAATCAAGGGATCCAACCAGCTGCAAAACTTTTCCTGACTATTTACTACTCCTTTTTAATTTCTTATACATACAATTAGTGTTAAAAGATGACTTGCAAACACCTTCATCAAAGTTCCACAAAAGAGAGCTAAGAAAGACATGCACAAAACTATCACATACAGCTGACAGTTAAAGGGTATTTTGGATTAGTGATAAAGCAATGATTATGTGCCTTGATAACAGTAGTGTATGAAGTCCTTATTTTTCTGTTATTAACAAGTTGCTGTGTTATACTTCTTTTGCTTCAGTTTGATTAAACCTCCCCCATTTATCCCATTAGCAGAGCATGAACAATGTTTTACCTGCTCTGTGTCATCATGAACATAGTGCTGCTCATACAGACATCTCTCTTGCTCTAAGGTCTCACTAATGAGACGAGCTACTTCACTCTCAGCCCCTGGCTTCTCTCTCCCAATCAGAAACCTGCAAGAAAAAAAGCAAATTATCTTGCAGCAAAAAATCTCAGCACATGCTTAAGAAATGAGTTTGCTTCACTGTTGCCTTCAATAACGTCTTAGTATTTTCACACTATGGTTTTGTATTCTCCATGAATGAAAAATGACAAAAATAAACTATGATTTCAGAGAAAACATACATACCTTACTGTGCCTTTGGTGTTCTTCAGTACAGTGGCTGCAAAGAACTGAGTAACTCCCACTAGACTTATACCATCAACCTCAACAATCTGATCATTTACTTGAATTCTGCAAAATAAATAAATGCTTGGCTATCAGTTAAACAATAGTATTTTGGCTTGAAACACTTGCAACATGACAAATATCACTTAAAACTCACTGATATTTATGATGACAAATTCTGAGTCCATTGAAATTCATTGCTTAAAAATAGTCTCCTCATCCT
>VXBU01000886.1:237025-251271 GCA_013400315.1 Bombycilla garrulus
AACTCACCGTCCATCCCTCTGAGCAGCTCCACCATCTGTTATTGTTTTTACAAAAATACCTAATTTTTCCAGTCCCTGATCAGCACCAACTCCCATTCCAATGATACTGATGCCCAGACCCCTGTCACCTAAGGGATTCAAAAATCTAACATTAGCTGCGTGACATACGATGTAACAATTAGCAGTACTGAACTGTTTCAAAGCATTCCAAGTCCTCCCACACAAAAGCTAATAGAAATTCACTTTAAAAGGAGAAAAAAATAGAACATCTTTTATATGTAGAGACTACTTAAAGTCTTTTTGCCCTGTAGCCCTCCCAACTTTAATTCAATACGACAATCTGCCCTTAGTAGAGGCCTGTCCAGTAAACCCTCATTAAATAACCAGAACCAGCCACAAATGTAACCTCCAGACACATATTCAAAAATTCAAAGCCTAAAGTGAGGGAATACACAGTTGCAGTTTTATCTTTTGTTCCCATAGTATCTCTTACAAATGTTCAAGGTTTGATTTGCACCTTTTTCAATTTCCACAGGAAACACTTCCATTTTTTCCACCCTTTTCTCAAGTTCATATTCAGCCGAGGCTGCCACAGGGTCAACTTCTTCATTACGTCTATCATAGTCTTCATTTGAGTAAGTACTGAAAACCTAAGAAACATAACAGAAAACTTTTTTTAATGTCTTCTCATCTCCTTTCAAACATCATATAATTGAAAGACAATTTGTAAGGAAATTAAAGTGGTATTTTCAGAGAACTCATTTTCTAAACAACCATCCATCTAATAAATACTGCTGCTGTCAGACGGTTTCCAGCTTGCACAGAAGTAACATTTTAAATGTTTCAGACCAATGACTTTAACGCATTTTATCTTGCAAATGCACCAAATAGTTAAATCAGTCAGCTCCTCTTTGATATCGTGTGACTTTTTTTATTAGGACTACATTCCACCAAATCCTTCCTCTCTTCTTCCCTCCCCCCACACCATCTGCCAATTGCAGTGTTTCAAACAGATGTAGTTTTCTGATTTTGCAAGGGAATCACGCAGTTTCCCAGGAAAAGGAAATGCCTTGCTACATACATTACTATTTTTAGTATTCACTCCAGCTGAGTTACTGAATTGTTAAAAAATGAAAGATAAACAAACAACATAAATAAAGACAGAGATCTAGAAAGAAAGAATATATGCACAGGGCTAATCTTACATATCAGCATATACATTAATTGTATTGAAATTAAGAAGTTAGAAAAAAAATGGAAAAATACCACACCCACATCTATCTTAAAAAATAAGGTTTATCTGCTAAATGTTTTGCAGGCACTGAGTTTTTTATTCAACATCACTGCAAGACAAAAAACACGCACTGCAGCTGCAGCAGCCACCTCTAACTAAGAACATGCAGCACTGACACGAAGTTCATTTACACTGGCTTACTAAATTTTTACAACTGTTGTATTTTCCACTAAGACCACCTAGGCAGATAACTGCAATCATGTAAATACCACAGCATTAACTGTAATTAACATTTTTCCTGCAAATTTACGTTCACTAGTATATAGCTGAAGCTCCGCAGAGCAGTAGCTTCAGACACTGAAAAATGGTCACTGAAACACATTATCAAAGAGCAAGCTATATAATTCAGTATTTCCCTCGAGGAGCCCACTGCATCACCTTCAGACTACAAGTTGAGATCAGTTTCACAAACCCTTCCCAAACCCTGCAAAACATCTACAAAACAAGGCATGGCCATATAGTCAGTCCAGTAAGCAAGCAAGATTAGACCCACTTGGCTGAAAAGGAAGGAAGAAATTCACTTTCAGAAGTCTTATGTCTCCCACAATAAAAAAACCTTCCTTAGAAGCTGCTCTCCCTAAGTCTTGCATAAAGGTTAATAAACAAACCCCTTGTGACTGTCATACAGATACCAGTAGGCAACAACTGGACACAGAAATACAAGGGTCACACTTACAGTATGTCTTCCATGAACTTTACAGAAAAAATCTGCAAAACAAAGAAAACCATCTAAATGGCCTTGTTCTACCACTATCAGAAAAAATGTGGCCAAGTTCTTTAAATTAATCACCCTCCTCAGCACCCAAATCATTAAATAGGATATGCAGCAGAAGCGCTTCATGAAACATTATTCACCCCTTGGAACAAGACCAACCTAGTTTGTCTACTTTTCATCCCAACAGAAAAAACAGCATCTCTAAAAACATGGTTAAATTATAGTAAGATGAATTTTAAACTAATAATAAAAAGTAAGTTCATAACTTGTTAGTGAGAATATTTGTGTTCTTGAGGAAAAATCAAATACCAGGGCATGAAAAAAATGTATAAATTCATATACATATAATCTAGTATTAACAGTATGACTAAAATGTTTAAAAGATATCTTAACTATCAAATGGTTGAATGAGCAAAATGTGGAGAATGGCAGTAGTTCATTTTGGAGACAGTGACAACCATATTTTCTTATTTCTTTACAACTCAGTGGTCTAACAGAGCAGAAGATGACGCCAGAAGTTACTATCCACCAAAGAATGACATTACCACAGGGATGGCTAGTTCCTTGCACAACCATTTATAAAGTGCTAGAAACTGGGGGAAGCAAAGTTGCACCAAAACAACAGCACTATGTATGCTGCAAGTCTTGGGCCACCAGCACTAGAATACCTCTGGAACTTCTGAAAATGATTTTTTATTTTTCCAGCTTAAAAGTAACAGAACTGTACTTCAGAGTCAAGTGGAATTCACTCATTTTTATACAGAATTGATCATAGGAATTGTTCGTCTCCCATGAGCGGACAATAGAATTTAAAACCACTGGTCCTTTAAATTCCAGTGATGCTTATAACTGCTGTTAACAAAATAATAGCATAAACATATATATGCAAATGAAGACTACTAATATTTATGTATACTAGCCTTCTAAGAAAAGCCTATTTGAAACAAAATTTGAGTGATTCACTAAGAGAAAGAATTCATACTTTTGTCTTAAAGTGACAGTTGACAACAGTATGAGAACATTTGGGTAATATTCTAAATACCACAACCTCAAAACTAAAAGAAGACAGCCCCATTTCAAAATATAAAGAACAACACACCCCTCTCCAAACTTCAGAAGAATAATTTTGAGGACAAACATCAATTTACAAAGAACAGAGGAAAAGCAAAACTTATAACCAGAAGCCAAACACTGCAATAACAGAAAGAGAAGCAAAAGCACACTACAAAACCTACGACTAAAGAGTCAAAGGTAAAAGACAGAAATTTTTATTGTGTACATGTGGAATCATAACATTGTGTTCGTCTTTTATGAGAGAGAAAAAATGTTGATATTAATAAAATACAGAACTGGTCAGCAAGTTGTCCTTGCCAAGTAGCAAAAGTAACATTTAAACACAGCTAAAATGTGGATAATAAATAATATAAGTTCACAGTTTAGAAGACTGATGAGAAAGCTAAACATGTTCATCCCTGCACCATGTCTGGCAGGGTTTAGTCACTAAATCAAATGCATTACAGACAAAAGAAATTCTAATCTTACTATTCAGAAGCCACTGCTAGCTAGGGATTGTTAAGTTATTAGTACTGCAACTGGTATTTTTAAAATATATACTTTAGCAAACACAAGTCATTGGCTCAACAAAGGGGAAACATCAATTTTACTGTGGAAACCACGTGAATTTCACAAGCCTTTCACCATAGTTTCTTATATATATCCAGGAGGCTACCCTAACATTAATAACTTCTGGATCCTGTCAAGCTAACAAATGAAAAAAGGCTATATAAAAAGGTCTGTTTTTTTTTGTTTTCTTCCCACTTAAAACCTTTTTCTTTCTGAAAGGGTACAATTAATGTGAATCAAAAAAAGTTCTGATAGAGGGCTGAATTTTTAAGCATTATTTGAACTAAATTGTTAAGACACATAATGGTAAATTTTTAAACATACTTAGTGCTTGAACAGCATATATATTTATCTGGAGAGAAAACTAGCTACATTCTTCACACCAGAAAAATTGATCACTTTTTGAATGTAAAACTTGGTTTAGCATCTATGAAAATGGTAATCTAGACATCCTCAAGACCAGCACTCAAACCACCAACACAGACTGTCTAAAAGATCCTACTGTTCAGTTCCTGTAACTATTACAGAGCTAAAAATTTCTTCTATCATCTTCGGCTAACACAGAAAATCAACAATGAGCTTCACATCCTTCCAATTCTTCACAGCACAGAATAATGTCTACTAAAGTATGATGTTAGTTTTAGAAGAATATTAATTAGTTAGAGGGCAAACACTAATTTACCACGTGCTTGCATGAAAGTGCTGCAGAGTAACAAAACACAGTCCAAAGACCTCCACTCCAACATACAGATTCGTGCCTAATGAAAAGCAGAACATTACAAAAGTAATTAAACAGTAAGATTAGGAAATCAGGAACTGCCTGGAAGGGCTTCCAACTAATTAGAATGGAAGCAACATCAACATCACTTTAAAGTTCTCATGTAACCCCACAGTATTTGCTGGAAAGCCTCACAACACCTGCATAGGCAGTTAAAGCAACCCTGAACATCTGAGAGAGGCCCTGAAGTGCTACTGCCACCCAGCCAGGACCACACCCCTTGGCTCACCTGCTTCTGAAACACAGCCCTCACTTTGAACTGCCTGTTTACTGACACTCCAGAATGCCAAAAACACAAGTTAAAGCGCAGGGAAAATTACCCAACAGCAAATAGTTGTAGCTTTCCAAACTGAGGCCCTTGTGATGCCTGGCAAAATGTGAAGTGCCCATAAATAATCATTTGAAATAGTAGCACTGAGGTAGAACTGAACGATAATGTACGCCTTACACTTTAATGATCTCCCTCTTCTGTTCAAGTAGGCATTTCACTACTGCTATCCTATTCTCCCCTCTAATTCCAAAAGCTATGTGGTTAGTTTTTTATTAGCCCTGCTTTGTAAGCTTTAAGTAAAAATTGTCTATATCCGATCTAACTCAATTGGTGTTATATAATCATAGAAGCAGCAAAGAGAAATATCTTATTTAATCTGATTTTTTAAATACTCACACCTTTACTCTTCTTCAGAAAGTTTTCAGAAGGCTGGCAACTGGTAAAGGTTGACATTACAAACAATTTCACTCCAGGTAGCAATTTCTGTTACAAAGCAGGTGGACAGGCAGGCTGTGCACACTTACATCCTTGGTCTTGCAGCTCAGTACGACAATCAAAAACCCCAACCAAGTCAGTTTACATAAAAACAAAAGTGCAATCTTGCTTCAGATCTACAATACAGACAATTTCATACAGACAATGTCATCATAAATAAACCAGGTTTTTTTACCGGTCTCATTTGCTACTTAATTCTCAATAAAAACAGTAAAATTTTATTCTTTAGTTGTGTTTTTCACTGCAGGAGCTGAAACACTGTAGCCTGCTAAAGAATAAGACAGACAATACGGTATCTATTTCAGTCAGGTTATGCTAACTACTCGAGAAGGAGAAACATTCACCTTTGGGTATTTAATTTTTAAATCCCAAAGCGAGAAATATTGAAGACAAAGAAAATCATCCATTCAGATTCAGAGCGCTGATTTTATTTCATTTCAGATATTCAGAGAAGTTCAGAGACCTCCATCTGCAGAAGAAGAGCTCTGCCGTGACCTGGCTGCATTCCTCCAGCAACTCAAGTTGAGGTGGCAATGTTCTCTGACTGACAAGGAGACTGAAAGGCTCCAAAATAAGTAGCATATGACCAGAAGAGGAAAACTACTCAAAATACCACATAAAAGAGAGCACAAAAAAAAAATAAAAATCTTAGCTTCTAAAAGCTAAATATATATATACCAGGAGTTATTCAATTATGAACCCCTGTAAACTTCACAAGGTGTCTTGGTACCAACTTGTTCATGCCTGGTGATCTACATGTACTTATTTAGTATTCACCAAAACAAAAATCTTGCCCTGACCAAATCTAAACAGCAAGCAAATCGCTATGGAGAACTTCAAAAAAATAACAGTAAACACAAAAACAGTCCACCCATTTTCTAAAGACCTCCAGAACAAACAACAAAATAACCCTGCCAGCAAGGAGTACCAGATCAACTCAATTAACTAATCTGCATGAATACTTAATAATTAACGTCATTAGCAATGATCAATACTCCAGGTCTAAAAAGGAGGGTCAATTCACTATGCCAAGTCCCGTCAGAAGGTGATGAAATAAAACATCTGAAAAACTAAAGAATTTGACACATTGCATAATACTTTCCTACTAAATAAAATTGTAAGAACCCTGTAAAAAACTCTGCACAGTCCTCATGATCTCAAGATTACAAAATATGTACTCAGAAAATGCAGGCAAGCATCTTGATGTCCTTCTTAGTGTTCACCTTCCTTTCTGTTAAAATTATATGGAAAGGGATAATTTATTTTCCCATCTTTCCAGAGGTAAACTGCAAAACAAGTTTCAGCTACTGCTGGTTCATTCTTTACCCGGCTAGGTCATGTATTCTCACAGGCTAACAAGAGTAATCATCACCAAAGAGACACTGAATCTTTGAGCACTTTAACTGCTGAGCTACTGAACTTGTCTCCTAGAAATTTGCTTATCTTTACTGACTCCCACCACCTCCTCAGTGTTTCTTCAAACCACCTCCCATGAAATCCTCAAGTGCCTCATATCCACCTCCTTTTCTCCCTCCTGTTCCCCACAGCTATTCTGACAGAGTAAAAGACAGCACAGGCTGGGCATACATAGTAATCAGCTAACATTAAGCCAAAAAAAGAACATGTAACTTAAACTAAAGCTGCAGCCCTGTCATCAGTGAGGCCATGAATATGCAACTCTGACACAAGTGCTAATTTCCCACAAACAAATCAGTAATTTAAAAATATCTTTTAAAACCCTTCTCTCCTTCCTATCAAATCCAGGTGAAATTGCTGGGAAGTTAGAAATTAGAGAGACTGAAAAGAGAGTGAGGACAGGCAGGTGATAAATTCACCTGATCTTCATGACCTCAACACCCTTATTTTTCTATAGTTTTATAGCATAACCAAATACATTAAACAGGACATTTGGTATGTTATCTAACTGCATCCACAGAATAATTCAGTTACAAATACACTGAGATAATAATGTAAAAAGTCAAGCTGCTCCAGCAGAAAGCCAAGAAATAAAAAGAAATTTTTTACTTTCTCTGTTCCAATTTAGATTTCTGCTCTACAGCACCATGCCCTGGCACTGGACTCTCACCCAAAGACGAAATGCCAAAGCAATCTACTATTGTAAAACTTACATATCAAACATTTCCTAAAAATCAAACCAGAAGATGTACAATAATAAAAAAAGAGAAAAGCCAAAGACAGCTTGAGTTGACAGGGCTTCTTTCCAGAGAGCTGAACAACCATAACAGAATCAAAAAACTAAGACCATAAAGGCATCAGAAGTATTTGACACAGAACTCTGTAACACAGCTAAAACTATACACAGAATTAAATGCATTTAGGCTTAATGAACATATAACTTAAGAAACATTTTACTTATACAAAAACTGAACTTTCAAAAGGAGTTCAAATATTATCTTTTATCAAAAAAAAAAACCAACCCAAAACAGACCCCAAACAACAAAAAAAATTCACACGTGTGAAAATATATACCTTGTTCCTTCAGTTATTATCCATGTTTTTAACAACTCATACTGTTAAGTTGCAGGGATGCCATACTCTCAGATGCAGGCAGAACAAAAGAGGATTATTTTTTGTGAAAAGTTACCAAAAAAGCACCATGGAGAGACTGAGATGAAAATATGAAGAAAAGTTGTTCTGACGTTAAGTTACAAATGTTGTGATGCTGATAAACAGAGCTTCAAAACAATTAAGATCTACGACTTTGAACAAGTAAATTGTCATTGGAAAAGATCCCAAACAAAGTAAAATGGAAAACCACATTATCTGTGTCAAGAAATAAAGTGTTAATTCCCATATATAAGTCTATTCTGTTTAAATCAACTCTCAAATCAAATCTATACTTTCCTTCTTAACCCTCACCCACATCACGAACTTGTTTCTCAATGCCACAGAAATACTTTACCGAAGTGCTTGAGCAATGGCTGACAAACAATTGACCAGCCATCAATTCTCTAATCAACAAAGAAACTCCAGGGTTTGGATATCTTCAACCAGCTGGTGTATTTCGTATCCCTTTTTGTGTAGATATCATAAGTACACAAGTGAACCGTTCAAAAACCAGAAGATGTGTGAAGCTGAAGCACTATGCTACAACATTGTGTTAAAACAGTATTTTAGAGTCTACACATTGATCCAGAAAATGTGTGCATCTCCTAAAAGCATTTGCAGGTATGCTGGCATAGAGGAAATCTAATTCAAGGGTTATCTTCATTCAGTTCTTCATTAACCTTCACAGTAAGCAGTTTTGTACTAAAAACATTGAAGAATAGGACAGGCTGAACAACACCACCATTTGTGCCCAGCTATACATAAAACAGCTTTACTGTGATGTGCAAGCCAAATGGCAATATTATGAAGGATTCCCATAATCTCTCAGTAAGCAGATGAAACTCAACTGGTTAGGACACCTCAGTAACCATGAAACTGCTTTCAGTTTCCTTATGAAATAAATTTATGCTCAGCAGTGACAAATACAAAAGTAATGCCTTTATGAAGGTTTGGGGTTTATTCTGTCTACTTTTTAATACTGTTTTCTTGACTAAACCATCTCAAATTATATTACTATCCACAAAAGCCTGGGAACAGACACTCCCATGCAACATAAACTAGGTAACACTGATAAGTGAACACAAGCAAACAGCAGCAGCAGCTGTACTATCTTTTCAGCTTACTGGAGCTACAGGACTTCTAAGGATCATAAATCATTGCAGAAGTCAGTCACTGTGCTATTAAAGGCTTTGAGGACAAAGTTTGACACAGTTGTAAGTGAAAATATCTCAAGAAATCAATGTGAAAACAAGCATTTGTTTTCCCAAAAGAAAGTTTCAAAATTACAAATAACAGCACTCAGTCATTACATATATGTTAATTAAAGCCTTTCAAGGTAATCTCATAAGAAAGCAAGTTAACGTCCACATTACAAAGGCAAAATGAAACAGAAAGAGATGACAGAATAATTACCTGATGTTATTTGCACTGTGTGTAATGCTGATTGTTTACACAGTTTACTCAGAAAACTTTAAGATAAAGGCAAATTCGGTTCCCTTGAAAATACCTTGGACTGCTGAGTGTGCTTTACATTCCTTACTGGTTTCATATGTGGCAACAAGAGACTAAAAATTTCTCATGTACCGTAACACAAACCCAGGCTGCGAAGTTACACTAATAACTGTACTGTATCACTCTCTAAACCACTCCAGGAGAAACAAGAACTGAGATAAAATGTTTCCCAGGGCCTGGAAAGATCAAACAGCAGCAGGACCAGAGAGTCTGGTCACCTAGGGCAAGTGAAAAATCCCTTATGTCATTTATCAACGGCTTCCACAGAACTGAAACACTTCTTTTTACAAGTCTCATCTGTGCTTGCTTTCACAGGCACAGGGCAACACAAAATAACAGAGTATTTGCATAATTATGTTCCATCTTTCCTGAAATGATCAGAACAAATTATGTTCTCAAGCCCTGCTACAGATGTCAACAATTACAGACCTCCAGCACAGGTCAGATGCAGCACTAACAGTGTTAGCTACCTTACACATCCCCTGGGAGCTCCACAGGCTCCTTTACTCAAAGACCTTGCCAATATTACAACTGACTAGAAGCTTTGAAACAGAAATATTAATCAAGTTCTCTTTGCTGCAGCAGTATAAATGCTATTTTTGAGGTGCCTTTAAGTTCTACCCATTACCTACAGACATATCCAGCCTCCCTTTTGCATATTCCAAATACAATGCTCAAAGCTCCATTAAGCTGTGATGGGGATCAGGAACAATCTTTTGGCTACCACTGAGATTTTTTCTCTTCCAATTTAAGATGCACCAAAATCTATGAAGAAAGAGACATTCCTTCTGTGAGATAAAACTGGGATTTTCTAAAAGGTTATTGAGATATTAAAAATACGCAACTAAAGAAAGTTCTGGGTAAGCATAAAAAAGTTGTAATGCTTTATTTTACAAAGTACAAATCCCAAAACCCATATAATCAGGACTTACTCCTACTAAGTGTCATAGAAAACATGAAGCAAAAAGGCAGACATGGCAACAGAAATCATGGCTTAGGCAAAAGGAACAAAGAGGGAAAACCTTCATGAAAACGACATGCAGAAAGAGATCCCTATACCCAGTGTAGGAAAGATACAGTCAAGTTTCACTGAAAGGGGATAAAGGAAGGCAAATATCACAAGCTTCAGTTTAAGGGCCTTAAAAAGTATCTCAATAACCCTACTGCTATTGAGTACAGTTTATTCTGCCAATCCAAGTGGGGCATTATGGCAAGAACTGTGTTATTTTTCGTTAACAGTTGTTTCTAACCATTCATTTCTCCGTTGTGTAATTGACAACCTGAGACAGGTTGCTTTCTGTGGCTTTCAGAGAAGCAGCCATCATTGAACAGCGCTTGCTACCAAAACCTGAGAGTTCTGTCCGCACAAGAGCTTCCATCACAGGTGGCACTGAGATTTCTGCTGGGGCTTTCAGCTGTGTCTGGCACAGACACAGCACAGAAGGCAACAGTTAATGGCCACTGCTTCAGTAGGATATCAGCAACGATCAGTAAAACCCTGCCTACAGCAGGAAGTCGCTCAACACATTTACAGTAGACTACAGGGCACTTTGCTCAGAGACTGAGTGCACAAATGCATGTAGAAATGGACTGATGCCCCTCTGGCTCTCTCCCAGCCCTCACCAGACTCATTACGCAGTTTTCAATAGCAGCACTCTCCCCTTCACTGCTCCAGGTCACCACTAAAGCAACATCAACTAGAAGAAAGCCATATAAAGTCAGCCTGTCTATGGAGAGACTAGAAAAAAACCCACATGCAACAATACTCACATTCTGCCAAATTTTTTTGCCACAATCAGAACATCTTCTGGGGTACAGCACTGGTGTGTGTTAGCAAACTGGGAAATTATAGCTCTCTGCTGTGGGAAGTTCAAGAGTCAACAGAATTTTTACATCCCTCTGATCAGTAAAAGCGAGTTCTGACTCTCTACGAACAAAGTGTAAAAGCTGTTTATTAAAGATGGTATCTTTCATTCATGTGATAGTAGAAGAGAAGTATGCTGAGGAAAGTCTGTGCAGTCTCCCATTCCATCCTCAACCATGCCTCCCAATTCTCCTTCCAAAGTTTAAGAAAGACTAGAATAATTCAAGTCTGCAAGAGACTCTGGTAAACATAATTCAAGTTGTGGAGCAACTTATTTTATGGGTATTTTTGGTGGGGGAAGACCAGATACATAAATCTTTTTAATTTGTTAAAGCTGTAACTTACACTAGTCCTCATTATCCAGTCTGCCCTCTAACTTTCACTTCTGCAACTTCATAACTTCAAAATAATCCTGTTAAAACTCCTACAGCTTATTCACCAATCAGTACTGGAACCTACAGTATTACAACCAACAATAACCTAAAAAACCCGACATATCTATGGTTATTATTGGAGACAATTCTAGAATCTTAAAATACAAGAACCGGTCACTTGATATTTTCTCACAGTTAATTCAATAAACATAAGTCTAAAGTTGAATATGAAAGTTTTCTATGGAGATGTTTGTTGTTTTGTTTGGGGTTTTTTAAAAACTTCTGTGTCAAAAGGAAAACTGAAAATAATCGTTCCTAATGCAATGCTGCAATTTTAAACAAATTAAGGGAAGTATGAAAGGTCAGGTGTTTGTATCTCCACCTAAAAGATACCTGCTCCTGAAAAAGTCCAGCAAGTAAAATCTGATGTGCTTCACTCCACTATCTGATGAAGCAGCTGTAATTAAGAAATCACTTGTGATTAATTAATAAATTTTCTGAAGTAACTTCTCTCATACTTAGGACTGAATAAAAGCTGTAAACTTACACTTCTTGTATGCTTTCTAGAACTTCAAAAAAATCCAAAAAACCCAAAATTTATTTCCTGAGTATTTTTGACTGCAAAATAATTTTTAAGAAAAAGAAAACTCAAATGTACTTACCTTGATAGGAGCTGTTGAGAACTTGACCTTTCGGTCTGGCACTGGATCTTCCTCTTCAGAAAGTCCAGGAAACTCCTCATATTCACTATCATACATATAGTCCTCCTCTCCCTCCAAAATTTCTTTGCCTTCAGGCTCTTGGTTTTCTGGCTCTGCATCCCTGTCATCATCAAAAGCTGCATTCTCTATTCCAAAATCACTGAAGTCCTCACTTTGCTTTTCAAACGCTTGCTCCTCTGCTTCAGTATCCTCTTCCTGCTCTAGAACATCCTGTACTTGTGTAACTGGATCCTCTCTTACAGACATCCCATCTCTTTCCTCTTCCCAACTCTTGCTGCCATCTGTAGACTCTTCTAACACTTCCAAGGCACAGTCGCTTCTCTTCCCTTCCTGTACGTGACATAGGAGCTTCTGATTCTCTTGATCAACGTGATCTTTCTCCAAACCCTTTTTTTCATGCCCTGAGGTATCATCTTGTGCAACCAGCTCTGTGCAAGTCCCCTCTGTGGGAGAAACCCAGGAGCAAACACTATCTGATGTCTGCTGAGCCTCCTGAGTAGGCACACTGCCCACGTTCCACGGGCTTCTCTCAAGTACCACTTGCTCTCTTTTGTCTTTTCCAAGTGCCTTGCTCAGCTCATCTCTGCAGATCTCAGGCACTTTGGGGAATGCATCTTTCTCCAGATATCCTTCAACAATAGCAGATGAATTAAGGGTCTGCTGGCCTCTCACGGGGTCCTGATCTGGAGAACCGTAATTTTTGGAATTTTCTTTGGATTCTTCAGTATCACTGTCACCCAAAAAGCTTTCCAGCCTCCTAGAAATGGGCCCTGCATTCAGGAAGGAAGATTTGGAACAACTATTAGATTGTTGCTGCTTGGACTCCTCATTACTTTGATTTTCAACTTTCTCCAGCACAACTGGAGGACTTGCTTCTGTATTAAAACTGAAGTGGTCCACCACACTGCTGCAATCAGAAGCTGAACCACGTCTCCTCTTATCTTCATTTCTTTCACATTTGTTGGGGGAATATCTGTCCACTGAGCTCCGTTGTTTTATATTTCTCTCAAAGAGCTTCCTGGTCTCTGAAAATTTTTCTGCCAGGGCAACTTTGTCCAAGTCTGCCTCATCACTGCTACGGATGACTTTGTCAGCAGCAGAAGACACGGACAATGAATCCACAGGACCGCCACTGGGGCTGCTAGCTGTATTAAGAAGATTATTTTTTTGGACAATGAGATAAGATGGACTACCTGGAGAAGATCCATACTCTGCTGCCATGGTCCGGCTGATTAATTTGGTCTCAGCAGGTGGACTGCTTTCACAAGAGGTTGTGGAGGAAGAGCTTCCCATTTGCAGAAACATATTTTTGATCTTGTGTACTCTGTTGCCATAAGTGGCAGTTCTGCCTCGACTGTGTGGGTCACTTCCCCCTCCATTGGAAGAGGTGCTCAGCTTCTGATGCAAGCCTGTTTTGTTGGAAGTGTTATCAGGATTGTTTACACCATCAAAAGAGCATTTGATAGCATGGAAATCAGATTTGTAAGCGTTTCGGTGTGGAGAAGCACTTCTTAAAGTCCTTTCCCCCTTGCCTTCGGTTTTCATCATTGTTGAAGAGAAAGCTCCTTCCACTCCTTAAGAATAGGAAGAACAACTCCCTAGCACAAAGCTTCCACCCTCCAACACCAGGCAGTGTAGATCCCACAGAAGATCCCAAAAGCAGCCTTTCACTCAATCAGCCTTCCCGCTCGCATTGAAATGGAACGCGGGGGACTCTACGTGGAGAGAAAGAAATCAAAGCGCGTGAATGGCCACATCGGGTGTTATCCCCAGCGCCGACCGCGGTATCCGGAAAGCCATCTGCAGAGAGACAGAGAGTTTCCATTAACTCGGGGCCTCGCCGGCGTGTGACACGAATCCGAAACTCGGGGTGGGAATCGCAGCCCAAGACCTCCCCGTAGGATAAAGCCCATTGTGTCTGCCGGGACGCGCGGACCCAGCTGCGCCCCGGGCAGCGAGCAGACGGCTCTGGCGGGGGATGCGGCGGCGGGCGGCCCCCCCGCCACCTCCGGCCGCCGCCCCTCCGCTGA